>APFE030951673.1:0-39613 GCA_000404065.3 Pinus taeda | reverse complement strand
CTTTTTAAATTAACCATAAGGTTTAGTAATCTCTTCGTTTACCGTAAATTTAGATATATATTTAATAACTAAATTAATAAAAAAATAATTTACAACTCTATACTTACCATATATTTATTGATATCCTAATAATATTATTATGATTAATTTTGACCAAAAAAGTATATTATTAAATAATTCATTTTTATTTATAGAATAACCTTTAGAATTTTTATAAAAATAGAATTATATATTATTAAATCTTAATATTATAAAAATAAAAATAAAAAGAATATTAAATTTATTAATTTAGTTTTGACCTGGACCCTGAGTCCAAATTAGTCGTTATGTAGCCGTTGGAGTCTCTGCTCAGTCTATTTAACATGCTAAGCCAGAGATGTGTCTTCAACTTGTCCTGACGATGAACCACACTAGTTGGTTCGAAACACGTCGACAAAGGTCGTTTTTATGTGATTTACGCCGAAGCTCTTCTTATAAATATGATGGATCACATAAGCCTCAATTCTACAACAACTCATTGTGGTATTTATAATAACAACCGTACATAAATATGTACATACACCAAAAACTCATTTTCCTCCACTGGAAAATAATGAAGGGTACATAGCATGCATCTAATCAGCCATCTTCCATGTACATTCATCAGTCCCAAAGTGCTTGCATTGCACTTTAACTTGCTCAATTGTTCGGTTTTGGAGCATAAGTTGTTTCGCTACAATATGCACTGATATTCTGGATGGAATTCTCCTTATAGCTCCACTTGCAATATAGACCAATCAATAACATAATCAAAATATTTCACATATATTTTAAGCAATGAAACATGGAAAACATCATGGAATTTTACTATTGAAGGTAGTGCAAGTCTATAGGCCATTGGTCCAATCCTCTCAAGGATCTCGAAAGGCCCGCAATACCATGGTCCCAACTTGTCACATGATCCAATCCTCAAGGAGATCTTCTTGGGCTTGATGCACAAATACACCTGCTCCCCAACCTAAAACTCCTTAAATGCCCTATGTCGATCAGCATAACTATTTTGTTTATCCTGCGTTGCCTTTAGATTGTTCCTAATAAATTGCATTTCCTATTCCATCTCTACCAACATATCCAGTCCTATCATCACCTTGTTCACTGGATCACTCCAGATGATGGGAGTATCACAACTCTGCCCATATAGTGCCTCAAACAGACTCACCCTAAGTGACTCCTAATAACCATTGTTGTAAGAAAACTCCATTAGTGGAAGATACTCCTCCCACCTCCCTTATTAATGCATGACATACATCCTCAGCATATCCTCTAGTATCCTGTTGACCCTCTCTATTTGTCCATCTATATACGGATGATAAGTTGTATTGAAGGCCAACTCTATACCCAAACCTACAAACAACTCTTTCCAAAACCTAGAAGAGAAATTAACATCTCTATTTGATATGATCTTCTTAGGAATACCATGAAATCTCACTATCTCCCTGATGAATATATAAGCTACCTCATTGGCTGAATTAGTATTATTTACTGGCATGAAGTGAGCTACCTTGCTCAACCTATCAACCACAACCATGATGGAATCATGTTGCTTCGATGTCCTCAACAAACCTGTAATGAAATCCATGGAAATGACCTCCCATTTCTACTCCAGAATCAGAATAGGATATAACAAACTAGTTGGGTGTTTGCACTCATCTTTCACTTGTTGGCAATCCAAACATCTAGCAACAAATTTTGTCACTTCCTTATTCAAATTCAGCCATTATTAGAACTTCTTCACAACTATCAAGAACTTCGGATATCTCGGATGACCTGAATATGGCCTGACATGAAACTCCCTTAATATAATATTCTTGAGTTCATTGTTATCTAACACATAGATCTTATCCCTAAATCTCACCAAGCCATCTGCCATGAGATGATAATCCACATCCTATTCACATGTACCCTGTTGTAACATGTGCTTAAGCTGTCGATACCTATCATCCTACCATCCTGCCTATAAGATTCGACCCTATAAATTTGTCCCATAAGAGCTCACTGTTGAAACATGGTTTACTTGCACTCTTCTACTAAGAGCATCTGCAGCCATGTTCTCCTTTCCTGTAATGTACCTGATCTCGAAGTCAAACTCACTAAGCATGGTCATCCACCTAGCTTGCCTGGCTTTTACATTAGGTTGGTCAAACAAGTACCTCAACTCATTGTGATTACTCATCATAATGAACCTCCTACCAAGAAGATAGTGCCTCCACATCTTTAATTCATGAATAATAGTTGCTAACTCAAGATCATGAGTCACATAGTTCTGCTCGTGCTCATTTAGTTTCCTTGACTCATAACATACCACATGTCCCTCCTGCATTAGGACTCCACCAAGTCCTCTCTTGCAAGCATTTGTACACACCATGAACTCTTTATCTGGATCTGCAATCTTTAGAACTGGAGCATTTGTAAGCAACTGCTTCAACTACTTAAAACTAGCTACACATTCCTCTGTCCATTCAAATTTCTTCCCTTTCTTTTGCAATGATGCAATAAGATATGAAATCTATTAATTTCTTGATGAACCACTTGTAGGAAGCTGCTAACCCCATGAATGATCTAAACTCATCAACATTCCTAGGAGTTGCCCACTCCATGATAATATTTTCCAAGTCCATTGCTATGTTATCCTTGGAAACAACATGCCCTAAGTAATGTACCTCTATCTAAAAGAAATTGCACTTACTAAGCTTGACATACAACTTATGCTCTTTTAGTAATCTCAATATTGTTGCTAAGTGTTCGGCATGCTCTTCCTCATTATTAGAATATATCAATATATCATCAATGAATACAATCACAAACTTGTCCACGTAAGGACACAACACATTGGTCTGGAAAACAATCTTATAGATGTCCTCTTCTTTGACATGCATCGGATGGTATCCTGATCTCAAATGAATCTTTGAGAACATTGTTGCTCCCTTCAACTAGTCGAACAAGTCATCGATCCTTGGAAATGGGAACCTGTTCTTGATCGTCACCTTGTTCAACTGCTTGTAATCAATGCACAAACTGAGAGTACCATCCTTCTTCTTCATGAATAATATTGATGCACCCAAAGGTGATACACTTGGTCTAATGTATCCCTTGCTAAGCATTTCCTTTAACTGCAGCTTCAACTCCACTAGCTCTGGAGTGCTCATCCTGTAAGGTGCCTTTGATGTTGGTGCTGCCCCTGGTACCAACACAGTAGCAAAGTCCACTTCCCTGTGGGAGGAAACTTTGGAATCTCTACTGGAAATACATCTAAAACTGCAGCAAGACATGGTACCTCTTGAGGACTTTTGCATCCTCAACATCCTTAACCTTGTCATTGGAAATATGAACTGCAAATAGTACACACCCCTTCCTATGATTGTGCTTAGCATGCATAGTTGTAACCATTCTAACTGATGTAGGCTTCTTCTTACCCTACAAGATTCTATTTTCCCCATTATCATCCAAGCACTCAATAGCCTTGTCATAACAATTTGCTTTGGTCCTGTGGAGGTACAACCAATCCATACCCAAAAGCATACTATATGATCCCAATGGAAGCACATTAAGATGTGTTGATGTAGGCATACCATTCAACTTCAATGCACAAGCTCTTACCCAATGATGAACTCCCTTCTTAGTGCTTGTATCCAACTGCACCAACCAAGACTCTACATGCACTTCTTTTATCAAACCACACTTATCCACTAGGTCAGATTGAACATAACTATAATTGGATCCAGGGTCAATCAAAATAGAAACAAATTGATCATAGCACTTACCTTCCATCTCAATAATGGATTCTTGGTGATTTTCTTGCCTGTTGTCCATAGCTTCATAAATATGAGGAATGTTATTGCCAACATCTCCAACTATTTTCACCTCTTGAGCATTATAGATCTAAGGCCTTCCACCCTGGTACAACGGAAAATCCTTCTTGCGATGATCTTTGCCACAAATCCAGAACTACAACGGTCCCCTACCATCACCAATATTTTGTTGCTCTCCAGGCCTTGACACATGTCCCTTCCCAATTACATTAAACTCCTTGTAAGGAGCAACATTTTCTTTCTCACCTGCATCCTTAGGTCTTCCCTGCTTCGGTGGCCACTTCCCTTTAACTTTCTCATTCCCCTTCAAATCATGCCTAGGCTCAGCTTTATGCTTTGATTTTTCATAGCAATGCTTATGTTTCTTGAAGGCTTCCTCTAGTGACCAAGGCTCATCAAACTCAATCTTGTCTCTACTGCTAGAAACCCACTAATGAACCTTTGAA
The DNA here is from genome assembly GCA_000404065.3 of Pinus taeda. Classification (NCBI taxonomy): domain Eukaryota; kingdom Viridiplantae; phylum Streptophyta; class Pinopsida; order Pinales; family Pinaceae; genus Pinus; species Pinus taeda. Next base: position 35,319 of record APFE030951673.1, on the reverse strand, counting down.
TCTTTGTTTTCTCATCCTTGAGGTAAGGCACATACCTCAGTAGCTCCAAGAACTTGATAGTATACTCTTCATCTGTCGCAGAACCCATCTATATCTCATAAAAATCCTTAGCTCTGTCATCATAATATCTCTTAGATAGGTACTTCTTCTTGAAGAGTCTCTCAAACTCATCTCAAATCAACTATTCCTCTCGAATGCCTCTGACATTCTTTACATCTTCCCACCAGATATTTTCTTTCCCTTTAAGACTGAAAGTAGCTATTTTGGCTTTCATGTTCTTTGAATAGTTATGAAATTTGAATAATTTCTTCATCCCAAGCAAGCATGCATCTACATTTTCTGACTTATTCATCTCTCCATAAAATGTAGGAGGTTTGACTTTCTTGAACTCCTCAGGAAAGGATCCATTCCTCCTATAAGGATGATGGTAGTGATGACAATGATGATGTCTCTTGGATGAGGAACTAGAATGAAACCCATACATACCAATCCTCCTGTCAGGTGTACCTAATGATCTGCCACCTCTAACTATTTCCCCTCTTTCCAACATGTATTCTAACCAATACCTGCTACTATATGCCCCATTAGTCTTCTCTTCCTTTTCTTCACTAATCCTCAATTGTCCCTATATCTGCAAGTTTGAAAAACTCTGAAGGATAACTACATTGACCTCTGCCTACTTTTCCTAAGCCCTTGCAAGTCTTTCTTGAGCCTCAACCAACCTATCATTGTCTGACTTGCAACTTTTTATCTTTGCCTTTAAAATCCTCAATGTATCTTCTATATCAGGAGAATACTCATCTCCTTGTTGCTTAATTGATCTACAGGGAGAGTCATGTGAATTGTAGTCCCCCATTTTGCTCGTCATCTTTGATTCCCTTCTTCATGCAAGCATGCCATGTCAGATAAACCAAATAGATACCATAATCAAAATCGTACCTCAATGACATTCACGGGAGGCTGTCTCATTTGCAAAATCACTCCAACACATATATAATCATAATCATATCAACATGCCAACATCATGCGTGACAATACCAACTACATACCATGACATCATGCATTACAACCATAACCATAACAATGCATGCATAACAACATGCATCTAGCCCATCCAGTCCAAGTATTTGAACCATGCTCTGATACCAATTTGTAATGCCACCTCCCACATTTACCCACTTTCACTAGCATGCTAGTGCAAACATGAGTAGAGAATACTATGACATGACTCAACCTCCTAAGTCTAGTTAAGGAAGTAGAATTGACTTACCAAAACTTTATTGGCCTTCCTCAAGAGCTACAGGACCCACAACAGCTAAACAACCACTCCAGGTGCCCAAACCCTTAGCCAACTTTCTTTTTGAGTGATCTAGACTCCTATTCACTTGCATAAAAAGGAAATCCAATGACTATAACCTCCAGTCGCATGGATAACCCTGCCTCCCACTAACTGCGGTCTTGATTTCCCAGTTCTGAGCATACGACCCCAGAATCTAAGCCAATTTTTTAGGGCTTAGACCTTTACCCAAAACTTGATAGAAATTTCTAGAATGATGAGTGACACAAGGACAAATCCATTAATGCAAAACTTAGACAAGAACCTGACCTAACTAGGCCTAAACATGAAAGTCATATGTCAAACATATGGTGAACATGAAATCTACAGGTCATGAATGCATATTTGAACATAGAGATCTGAAGCTTATTTGAGAATCATCAAGAAGGTTGAATTCCCTCTCACAATAGTTGCAATAACATCTATTATGTCATGCATTAAATAACTATTCATTTACTAATCAAAACATGATAAGAGCCATAACTAGAATCTAACATAAAACCATGCTCATGACCAACATATAACCTTATCAATAACAATGATAAAACAACCATCAAAGCCACATAATAACAAGTATAAATACTTCTAAAATACAAGAGTAAAATAGCTCTTATTAACATATGCAAAAGCCAACTAAGTCAGGGACTTCCACGTACCACCTGACCATAGATTGGGATGAACAAAATCTTTATTTCAATCAATCACCCTTATGCCATATTCCAAGCATGAATGTGGGATCTTATTGATAAACTAATACATAAACAACCAAGGGAATCCAGAGGTTAAACCACCCCCACCCTCACACTACTATGATCTCACCTAAACTAGTCCCGAGATCACAAAACCAAACCAAGGTTGGATTCCTCAGAATTCCTTCACCATCCCTTGAGGAATTCACTTGTCTCCACCTACTTATTAAGGTTTTACTGAAGAAAACCATCTCCATCACCAACCCTTATGATTTTCCTGAGACCACCTCACTCGAATCCAAAACCTTCCAGCAATCCAAAGCTTAACCAAGAATGAATCCCATCACACCATGGCTATCTAGGAATTGGCAAGGTAAGGCCGAAACCACTGTCAAACCATGAAAAACCCATGCCAATGAAAACAAATGAACCAAATACACACATGCATGTATTGTGCATGCAAAAACCAGCTAAGAAATCACACATGCAACCTATTACTGCAAGTATTCCTACTGAAGTCGCTTGATCCAACTATTCTTTGCTTGATCCTTACTTTCCTTTGATTTTTAATCCTTCCTTAACTTGCTTGCTTGCTTTCTCCTCTTGGTTCTCTTCTCTCTCTCTCTGAAACCAATTCCAAAACTCAACTGACAAAAGGCCCCAAATTGATGCTCTGATGCCTTTTTATTATTGATGCCTCTATTTTCCTTCAATTTCCTCCTCACATGCAACTTACAACCTTTCATCTCCCTTTTCTCCTATTTTCCTTTATTTTCATAAAATAAATGCCAATAATGTCTTTTTGCCTTTTGAAAACCTTCGTTAATGCCTTTTCCAATTTCCCCTTAGCCATAATAAACAACAAGTGATGCCCAATAGGATAGTTTGCCCAACATTCAGCTTGGAATACGTGCCCTATGACGTTGGTCTTATTTTTCCTTGATTAACTTTATTACATGAACTTTTAACCCGAGGTTGTTACATTCTATCTCCCCATTCTTTTGAGCGGAGAATGGAAAGTATGGAATACTACAAGATTGGAAAGATTATCAAATTTTTAAACAGTGTCTGGGAAAATTATATTAAGCAAAATCAATAATTGAAACATGTGGCTGGGTTACATTGAGAATTTCTAGCTTGTCAAAATCTTAGGTAGATAGATCTAAATTGGAGATTTTCAATACATCCAAAAAGAACACAATTGATTTATTTTTCCATATACTCAAAAGAGCTACATTCCAACACTTCTTACATAGAGTATAATCTCATGAATTGGTTACATAACAATATAGAAAAGAAATACATGGTTAAACTCGTTTTTGGGACTGACTTTTTGTGACCATTGGTTGGGATTCTTAAGGGGAGCTATGCTTCTTTTTCCATACTTTTGTCTAGACTTCTTTTGAGGTAGGTAAAATACTTGTTCATTCTTCCATGCCTCAATTATCTTGAACTAAGGGTTCTCCTTGTTTTTGAGTTTTGGCTTCATCAACTTGATATGCCCAACATGTTATTAGTCGAGGGCCTAACTTACCATGATATTCTTGCCCCGAGTCTTACAAGATTAAATCTTTAGTTCTTCAAGTTTGGAAAACTTATTCTTGTTGTTTTTTCTTGATAAATTGGAGTCACATGAGTCGTAGAATCTGTTGGTGGAGATTAATCCTATGAGACTATATGGTGATCATCTTAAGAGCCAACCCACTAGGTTGCTTTTCATTGTTGCTTTCTTTTTTTCTTAGGCCCATTTGAGGAATGAGATACAATTTGACATGTTTTAGAACAAGCCCTACAACACAAGGAGGCCTACTCATAGTCTAAGTTTTTAGTCCAAGCAAAGTGTTTATAGTCAAAATAATTTTAGTTGGGAACCCTAAGCTGAAATCCATTTCCACATTGATTTTTGCATATGTTGCAATACTACAACTTTGAGTTTCACAGAGACAAAATGGAGCTTTCATAGAGTGGATGTATTTCCTAAAGAGAGGGAAAACCTTAATGATGCAACAATAGATTCAAATGCCTCACTCAAACAAGAGATGTGGTCATAACCTCTGTCAAAGGATTGAAATAGGAAGAGTAGGGCTTCAAGCATAGGTTTGCATTGCCCCAAAACTAAAAACCCAAATCAAGAAACAAATCCCTATCTTCAACATTGTAAAACAACAATAAAAAAATTCTTAGCACAAGGGTGGATGAAAACTTCTTATTTGATCTTTGGAATCCAATATTTCACAATCTAGGCATGGAGATTTGCTAGCCATAGCCAAAAACCAAAAAATGGCAAACCAAGTTGTTGGATCTAAGGAAATCAACTTCCTATTCAACATCACATCCAATGGGGACGTAAATTGATCAAGATTGGATCATTATATTGTTTTTCATCCATCTCGATGTTTTCAAAGTGGAAAAAGTGGAGGAATCGACTCATAGGACCATTTTTACCAGTGGGGCTTAGTTTGGAAAATTAGGGTCTAAAACCTTCCAGGAGTGTTTTAAGGCATCAAAAGATGTTTTTTGGGGGGTAAAACTTTCCACTTCAACATAGGACCTTTTTTTCTATTCTACACACAGTGATCTTTCCAACAAAGCAATAATTGTCTCAATCGAAGTTTATATACAAAAGTTATGCCACTCGGAAGTTGACCTTCCTGTTTTGGGCACCATATTTCATTAGGATGCCACGTTAGCCCCCGATACTCATGGAAAAGAGGCCAGCCACGTGATCATGATGATGAAGACTCTAGAAGAGTTTATATTGTAATTCTAGTTAAGAGTTGAAGGAGTCAAACCTAACCACTAGTAGGTTGTTAGGCCATGTTATAATCGGGCCACTAAGAGGAAAAGAGGTTCCATTCTTTTCGAAACATCTTTTTCCATAAACAAGTAGAGTGGTCAAGAGGGATAGGGAAAGAGCACTCAAAGAGGATTTGTGCACTTGAGTATCCCATGGGCCATAGGCCTTACTTCTTTGTACTCATAACCATTTTCTATTCAGAGAAAGAGAGCAGAGTGGCCTTCCTTCCAACTAGGTTTTCCCCCGAAAGGGTTTCCCAGGATATATCTTGAGACGATTGTGGTTTGTGAGTTTTTATTGTGTCGTTCTCTATTTTCTACATAATTATAATTTGCATGCATTCACAATAAAAAATAATTTACAGATCGATAAATCTAAAGAGAAATAAACACTCGTAGTGTAGATCAGAAAAGGAAGGGGCTTCATGCACCAAATGAAAAAGAAAAAAAGCAAGCAAAAGATTGTGAAGCACAACATTCTTGAAGGAAACATTTAGGGAACCTTCATTGACAAAATTTCACGAGGAGGCAAACCAGTGGAGGATGTAAGCATCGAGGAGGTAGCAAGGTGGAGAACCCCATTGATCAATGTTGTTGCGAGAGCATGGCAAACTACCGACGAGGATGCACAACAAAGACTAGGGTTAAATCTTAGCCATGGGAAACAAGAAGAGCTCCATCACGAGATCCTGAGATCAAGATTGGCAAAGATTCTCAATCGACACCATTTGTATGTGTGTTGTAACTTTGCTATAGTTCTACCCACGAGGTGTAGAGTAGTTGGTCACTGGATGTTTTGTTAAGGCACTATGGTGAAAATGTCATTGGTTCGAAATCTCGTGGGCACAAATCCAACCATGAGAATGGATCGGTGTGGCCCAAGCCAGATGTAATCCCTGGGTGGTTTTGATGGCTTAAATGCCCCCAGGTTGCGATTTCTCAAACCACAAGTTAGTCCCATAAAATTGTGAACAAACTAACAAATGCTTTGCTATAATTCTTTTAACATAAATATCTCCAAATTATGGTTAAAAAAAACAATAATCAATGGGTAGAAATCTATGAACATTAATTTAGGTTTAATTACTCATTCTTCTATTTTTTTTGTAAGGATGAGTTTGGGGCCAACCTCTATATTGGATGGAAGAAGTACCAGTGTCACCCAAATTGTGTGAGGCTTGGTTGAGGTTGGATGTCCCTTGGGAAGTTTAATTCCCTCAAAGTGACTTCCATCCTAAATGCCTCCCCATGAGATTTAAACCCATAGAAAGTTTAATTCCCTCAAAGTGGCTTCCATCCTCAATACCTCCCGATAAAATTTAAACATATGACCTAACGAAGACTAAATCCCATCAAACCAAATAATCAATACAAAATGTACACTTTGTAAATTAATTTAAATTTAATTACCGTCGAATAGTTTTCTTAAATCTTGCTCTTAAATTAGGCTAATACCACATCTTAATAATAATAACCCATTAATTCCAAATCTCGAATTCCAATTCTCATAAATATAAATAAATTCTATTAATAAATTGAAATTAAGAAAGTGAATTCCTAAAAATTTGGCTAAAGATAAGGACCACTTAGATCCTTTTATTTTTGCGAGGGTAGTTTTGCAAAGTTTCACCTTTTTTTATCTTTTAAAAAAAATCATATAATCTGAGTCATATCAAAATGCGTTAAAATTTCATAATTTAACATTTTAAATATATAAAAAATAATGGAAATATAAGTTATCTTAAAATGAATCCAAATCCCAAAAATAACATTTTAAATAAAAAAAATTAACTGGCAACAAAGTTCACCCTAAAATTAGAAATATTTTTTTTGATTAATAGTAAAAAATTATAAATACCCCTCATCCACACGCTAAAATAAATAATATTTTTACGTAACCTTTGAAAATAAAAATAAAAAATAAAAAATATTTAAAATTTGACAAATGTTAACATGTTTTCCGCCAGATGGAACGGTACCTTTCATTGAAAACCCTAAGGGAAAAGGTATTTATTTGGGAAGAATAATTAATTTTGACCAGAATATTTTAATTTTGGCACGAGGGGAACATTGCAGTTTTCGCAGAGTTAGTTGATAGAACAGAATCTCGCACGTCTCTCTCTCCTTCTATATTGTCCCTCAACGAAAGTTGCATTCATGCTCGTCGAGTGACGGGCGTCACCTTTGTCAAGATCTATGCGTTGTCGCGTAGTGGGAATCATACGAAGTGAAGTTGGGTTGGTACTGGTAATGGTAACTTCCTCTCTGGCCACGGCATAATCATTCTGCATTCGTCACCTTTCCTGCACCTCCTCCGCCTCCTCTATTTGCATTCGCTCGCTCTGATTCGATAGCTTCTGTAATTGCATTTGCATTCTTGGAAGTTGGTTCAACAGCTTTGCTTTAATGGCGGATTCAGCCCCTCCTTCTCCGGCCCTCTCCAAGGAGCCCGCTGCGAAGAGAGGAGCCAGAGCAGGCAAGAGAAAGAAGCAGCCCGTCTTCAAAGAGGAGGATGTCAAGATCGAAGAAGGAATAGAAATTGAACCAGAAGAACAAGAAAGCAAGGATGCCTTTGAAGAACCAGCAGTGCCTATGGAGGAAGATGCCCCTGTGGCCAACGAGGTGGCAGAGGCAGAGGTAGAGGCAGAGGCAGATGCAGAGGCAGAGGCAGAGGCAGAGGCAGAAGCAGAAGCAGATGAAGGGGAAGGAGAAGCAGAGGCAGAAGCAGAAGAAGGGGAAGTAGAAGCAGAAGCAGAGGAAAATGAAGAAGAACCAGAACAAGAAGGAGGTGGAAGTGGCGGTGAAGAAGAGGAACTGGAAGGAGAAGGTGAAGGTGAAGAAGAAGAAGGGGGAGAAGAAGATGAAAACGAAGACATAGATGAAGAGGCTGGTGATGAAAATAAGCCAAATGATGGAGAAATTGGTGGAAATGATGCACCGATTGATGGAGTAGAAGGTGTGATTGGCGATGATCAGGCGAAGAAGGGGAAGAAGGTCGATAAGAAAGAGCCGAAGGCGAAAAAGGATCCTAAAGAGCCGAAAGAACCGAAGGCGAAAAAGGATCCGAAAGAGCCTAAAGAACCAAAGGCGAAAAAAGATCCTAAAGAGCCGAAGGAGAAAAAAGAGGCCAAGGAACCCAAAGCTCCACCGGCCCATCCCAAATATGTAGAGGTTCGATGACATTTTTTTTCTCTAAATCTGCATGCTTTTCTTTGCAATTTGTAACATTATTCTTTTTCAATGTCGTTTGTGTTTTTACTTTGCATGGTTGGGTATTAGTTATCTCCCGAATTCTCTCTCGACCTCTCTGTATATCTTTGCGTTACTGGCTATGATTGTAAATTTTCAGTTAGCTTTCTTATTGATTGAATCTTCATATGTTTTTGTAAGGGTTGTGGCTGATCCACTAACCTAAATCCATCCTTTCCCTCTTTGTATTTGCTTCAATCTCTGGTTATGATTTTAAATTTTCAATTAGCTTTCTTATTGATTGAATCTCTATATGTTTTTATAAGGTTTGGGGTTTTTTTTCCTGAGGTGATCTGCCAACATAAATCTATTCTATTAAGTTAGAGATGGAAATCTTCCTATATTTTATCTCTCCTGTATTTAAAAATCAAGATATCAGTTTTGGGGTGAGTGATTCACTAGCATGGATCCATTTGGGGTGGATGATCCACGAGCATGGATCCATCTTACTCTTTTATCTATTAAACCCTGAATTTCGAAACTCCATGTTTGTAATTTTCACCGGATACACATGCCCAACTCTTGCTATTTATTAAACCCTAAAATGCAAAACTCCATGTTTGTACGTTATGATTGTAATTTTTCAATTAGCTTTCTTATTGATTTGTTTTCCATATGGTTTTGTAGGGTTTGTGTCTTTCTTTTCCTGGGGTGATTCATTAACATAAATCCTATCTTAAATCTTTACCCATTAAATTAGATATAGGAATCTCCCTTCATTTTGTCTCTCCCTTATACAAGTTTTTGGCTCTCCCTTATATAAGTTTTTGGGTGGGGGATCCACTAGCATAGATCCATCCATCTTAAATCTTTACTTATCAAAGTAGATACATAAATCTCCTTGCATTGTCTTTCCCATAAATATCAGTTTTAGGTCGGTGGATCCATTAACATAGATCCATGTTAATCGTGTATCTAGTAAACCCTGAAATGAAAAATGGTGGATCCACTAGCATAGATCCATGTTAATCGTGTACCTGGTAAACCCTGAAATGAAAAACTCAATGTTTTTCCATCTATACCAATTCCCTCCCATCTATGTTACTGGTTCATTTACCATTCGTTAAATATGCATTGGGTTAGCTCATGAACAATTGTTAGAGTGCATAAACCTCTCATGCCCCCGTCTTTAGGCTTTTTCATGTATGAATGTCTTTCTCCTTATTAAAGTTGGTATTCTCTCTCCATGTCAGAATGAGTATTTATACTCCCTTAATGCAGAGTCAGCTTTAAGGTTTTCATTGATTTGTCAAAAGAGGGATACACATGCCAACATTAAAACCTTGTTATTTAAATATGCAATTCGTTTATTCCTATTTTTTAATATGTAACATACATATCTTAGTCTAAAATGGATTGTGCTAACTTATTTATTGTTGTTTTTAATTTTTTAATTTTTATTGTTTTCTTTTAAATATGTGAAATGCATATGATGTTTAACTTTTTACAATTTTAATTAGCTTATTTTTCAGTTTTATACTCATGGACACAGTTATAAAACCATGTAAACCTTGCTCTGATATCACCTTGATGTTGTAAAGTTGGAACTTGATATATGCAACCTTCAGCATCGCAACCTCCATATCAAACGCAGGTTTAGATGGGTGTGGGTTTGTACAATTTTTTCCTTCTGAATTGAATTGTATGCACTGTTAAAGAATTGAAAGTCTTTCCCCACCTAGGCTGTAGGAGCATCTTGCCTCTCTTAGTGCAATCAACTCTTTTTTGTGTCCATGTAATTCAGTTTGAATCTAGATGGTGAATTGGGTTCATTGAATGTGAACACTAGTTCAAACCGAGCTAAACTCTTATCTGATATCCATCTGGAGGTTGAGCTTGTGAAGTTAAAACTTAATATATGCAGCTTCTAGCTTCGTAACCTTAACCTTGAGATTTAACCCCTCAGATACTATGCACTGTTAATTGAGATATCTTGTATCCAAATCACTGGGAGAGCAATGAAGGGGTTTTTGTTTAATGTGACATTCCCCCATGATGCAGGGTATTTTATTTCTCTTCATTATGGTAGCTATCCTAACTGCATTTGTTATTGATCTTAGCCATTTTGGTTCTGTTTGGATCTTTGTCCATTTTCTCTTTTTCCTATTATTTTTTGCTACTTGGCTTTTATTTGGTCATAATTGTTCCAAGGTGGGTTGTATTTATTCTTGAGAGATACAAAGGTTGGTACTCCAGGTATGGAAGAATCTATGTGGGTTGATTTTTTTTATAATTGGCATCCACAGATTGAATATTATTATGTTTTTCAACAATGTAGTTTTGAATTTCAAAAGGGTTTATTATAGTCATCTATAAAGGTTTTTTGATGAGTTGTTTTCTTACAAGCTCTTAAAGTATTGCATTTGTTGATTTATATTTCCTCATGGGGTTGCATCTTTGATTTAATCTCCTGGGATTATTTGAAAGTGCTATTAATTTAATTGTATAATTCTTTTTTTTCTGCAGATGATCATAGATGCCATATCTTCATTGAAAGAAAGGGCAGGATCAAGTCATTATGCAATCGCCAAATTCTTGCAAGTTAAGTATGAGGATAAGTTGCCATCCAACTTTAAAACGTTGCTCAACAAGCAATTGAAAAATATGAGTGAGCAGGGCAAATTGACTAAGGTGAAGGCTTCGTTTAAGCTGTCCGATGAATTGAAGAACCAAAAGAAAGCAGAACTTAAAAAGGCTAGTAAGAAAGCTGCTTCTGAAGAGGGTGCTAAGCCAGCTGAAGGTGAGACCCAAAAAACTAAAGCCAAAACGAACAAAGAGAAAAAAGTCAAGCAACAGGAACCTCCAGAAGAGGTAGAGAAAGAAGAAAAGGTTGCAAAGGAAAAGAAGGAACGAAAACCAGCCAAGCCCAAAAAAGGAGTCAACGAAGAAAAGATAACTGAAAAAGCCAAACCTGACAAAGGTGTGAAGAAAGCAAGCACAGAAAAGGACACATCGAAGAAGAAGACCACCTCAAAAAAGGCTGAAAAGGATGCCCCAAAGAAGGCTGAAAAGGATGCCTCAAAGAAGGCTGAAAAGGAAGCTGAGAAGAAGGTTAAAAAGAATTCAAACAAAGAATCCCAACAGGCAAACAAGGACTCTGCAGAAGAGAAACAAAAGGCTACTAAACCAGAGAAGAGAAAAGCTTCCAGCAAAGAAGAGAAGAAGCCTTCAAAAGCGTCAAAAACTTCGAAAGAGCAATCTGTGAAAGATGCAATAGGCAAAACAGACAAGGATAAAGTGAAAGCAGAACCGAAAAAGAAGGCAACAAAAGCAACTAAAAAGACCTGACAGATATAGCAAATTACCTTCTTGTTGATTGATTTGCATTTTCTTAATTAACAACTGGATGAAATCGTAAGACTTTCAAGGTCAAAGCAGGATTGGTCAACTAGTTATTACCTTAAATCACTGTCTTACAGTTTTGCCAATTTTGGATGCTTTTCAATGATTAGTGATCCTGGTTTTGAGATTTTGGAGTATTTATGCAATCCATTAAACCTGTGTTTTGATATACCTCTTTTATTGTGACAATGGATATTTTAAAGCTTATTCCCATCATGGAAATCCCTGTTCTTGAAATCGATATATTTTGATGTTTATAATTGTACATTTTAATGTTTCGGATTGTGTCTGAATCCCCCATGGACAAGGGGAACTCACTGTCTTCTGTGCTTATTTGCATAGAATGGTATTCAATAATAAGAAATACATTGAATAATGTTTCTGGCAAACATGATTAGCTTTTCTCTTTGTCTAGAGATGCAGATACAATGGTTGTGAGACTGCCAATGACCTCATTTTGCATGTTTTGTGAACTTGATGTATATGCTTGTGCTGTAAATCATTGTAAAGCCATTCGAAGTTGGGCTTATTTAACATCTTGGTAGCACTGTGTGCTGTTCATAGGTTACTGTGGATACACACTTTCACAATTTTTTAATTTGCATTTCGCTGGTAATGTGTTTTAGTACATTAATCATGATGTGAGACCAATGCCCCCTAGGGGATTAGATGTTTGGAGTGTAATATCAGTTTTCCTCATGGTACAATGGTTGTGAGCCTGCCAATGACCTCATTTTGCATGTTTTGTGAACTTGATGTATATGCTTGTGCTGTAAATCATTGGAAAGCCATTCGAAGTTGGGCTTATTTAACATCTTGGTAGCACTCTGTGCTGTTCAGAGGTTACTATGGATACACTCTTTCACAATTTTTTAATTTGCATTTCGCTGATAATGTGTTTTAGTACATTAATCATGATGTGAGACCAATGCCCCCTAGGGGATTAGATGTTTGGAGTGTAATATCAGTTTTCCTCATGGTATTGAAATTTGAGGAGTTGCTTTCTGCTAAACCTTCTACTCTGCTTGAAAACAACAATGGGAAGATTAATTTTCTTTATATAACAGAAATTTTCTGTAGTGCTTCTGTTAAAAAAAATTAATGCTCTCCATTCAATGCAGAGGCGAAATTGTGGTTAGCACCAAGGCACGCAACGATTTAAAGATGTGTAAACATCATTGTTCTGTGTTATTGCACCTCCGAAGCAAATCAGAGCGACATTTAATTGTCGCCTATCTTCTACAAATCCTATAAAAACATTTGAACACCTCCTATCCTTCACAATTCTTCTCAAAAATCCTTCCTTTTTTTCTGGAGGGAGGAGGTAATTAAACGTTCCTCAGAACTCAAAGGGACGTTCATTCATCAGTCTTTATCTAACAATGTTTTTAAACATTCTTTAACAATGCCACCCACCCAACCATCCTTCACCTTTGTTAACTGATCAATCTCTAACCATAGTTGTTTAACATATGTACATTTGAAGAGTCACTACATAAAATACAAATTAGCGTAGCTCTTCTTTACAAGATACCCCAACCTAGAACTTTGTTCATTAAAGCTAGAGCCAGAGCTTTTACTTTCCATAGTTTGTATTACTTCCAGCTATATTTTCTCCTTTAAGAAAGATGGTCCCTCTCCTTTAAGAAAGATTGGGTCGATATACCAATTTCGTGAATAATATCCCAATTTCTTGGGTCGATATGCCAATTTCGTGAATAATATCGCAATTTCTTACTTTTGAGTCTTCCTCCATGGTTATTCTAAATCGGCATATATGCATTTTTTTGAATATTCATTCCATAATGCCACAACTTCACCTTTTATCCCTACCCTCTGTCCCTTCATCCACCCTATTGCCATATATCTAAATTGCCAAGTAATCTATGTCGATCCTTGTGCCTAACCTAAGGATCAGTACCAACTCTCACTGGTTTTCCAATGCCTTCCAATGTGTGGATGCATATTACCACTTTTTTTCCAATGCCTTCCAATGTGTGGATGCATATTACCACTTTTTTTCCAATGCCTTCCAATGTGTGGATGCATATGGTGTGCATGCATATTACCACTTTTTTTCCAATGCCTTCCCATGTGTGGATGCATATTACCACCTTTTTTCCAATGCCTTCCAATGTGTGGATGCATATGACCAACCTAAGGATCAGATCAGTACCAATTCTTACTTGTTTTCCAATGCCTTCTAATGTGTGGATGCATATTACCACTTTTTTTTCCAATTCTCACTAGTTTTCCAATACCTTCCAATGTGTAGATGCATATTACCTCTTTTTTTCCAATACCTTCCAATGTGTGGATGCGTATTACCAGACATTGTTATATTTTACGGATAAGGCCTTCCAATGTGTGGACAAACCCTCACTTTCTTTCCAAGGCCTTCCAATGTGCGGGATGCATATTATTATATGTTATGGATAATGCCTTCTAATGTGTGGGTGTGGACAATATTCGATGGATTTCATTTGACTTCTAATTTAGTTTTATTATTGATTTTGAATTTATGCACTCCCAAATGATAATATCTTTTTGATAAATGATTTTACACAAGCTTTTGGAGCTTTTGGTTGCCCACGATTTCTGAAGGTAGTGGTTGTGCTTTAAGTTCCCTCTATTTCTTTTGGTTTGAGCTTGAAGTTCCCTCTATTTTCATCTTTTTGCTTGGATATGGTCTTCCACTTGACTATGGCTTAGCTATTTTCTTCCACTTGACTAGCATGTTCTCCCTTTTAGTATACAAGTTTAAGTGTAGTAAAAAATTGGAATTTCATTTTAACATGACGAATGCCTACATACCTCTTATCAATAATTTTTTATTTCAACATTTACGTGAAACCTTTATTTTCCATGAATCATTTCAAATTCTTATTATCATTTCAAATTCTTATTATTTTAGGCATTAGACATGGAATTCTCAATGATCTAATGGCCTTGCATCTCGAGCTTTGCATTTACAATGGAGAAGGAAATTGAATACTTTATCACATTTATTTCCATGCATGCATCATGTTGTAAAGATCCATTATTTCTTTTAACTTTCATGATTCCCTTAAAGAACCTTTAATAAATGGCAAACATCATCCAAAAATAACACATAGAAAAAGTTAAGACACTCCCCATCTTGACTAGTGATATTGTCCCTAGTTTCTTGGCTTCCAAGATCACTATGTTTAATATTTTGGTGATTATGAGGAACAACAATGGTCAAAATAACATAATATTTTGGTGATTATGAGGAACAACAATGGTCAAAATGGCCACCCTTACGCACTAAAAAAACCTTGAAGCAAAGTCATTTATTGACACAAAGGATATTTTTGTCATTGTTAGGCCTTCTTTCAATTTTAATAGCTTCCCTGAATTTACGATGATGGAATTGAGCAACTTAGACAACAACCTTGGCCTCCTCATGTTTGGTCCGCCTCCCGCCCTTCCTCCCCCCTTGTTATCCTTTTCTAGCTTTCTTTGTTCCCCCTGGAGCCTTCCTTCCATCTCTATTGAGATTGTTAGGCCTTCTTTCAATTTCAATAGCTTCCCTGAATTTATGATGATGGAATTGAGCAACTTAGACAACATCCTTGGCCTCCTCATGTTTGGTCCGCATGATGGAATTGAGCAACTTAGACAACATCCTTGGCCTCCTCATGTTTGGTCCGCCCGCCCCCCTTGTTATCCTTTTCTAGCTTTCTTTGTTCCCCCTGGAGCCTTCCTTCCTCCTAGGGTTTTATCTGTTTTGCTCAGGTATATATATTTATTTATTATCTAATATTTCATTTATTTTTGTTTTTATTATTATTTATTTATTTTTTCTAACTATACTTTACCTTTACTAGCTTTCTTTAATATTTTATATATTATGTATTTTTATTTTATTTATTTTATTCCCACTTTTTATTTTATTATTATTTATTAATTTTGATATTTTTCAACTTAACTTTACTTTACACTACGTTCTTAATTATATTTATTTATTATTTTTATTATTTATTTATTTATTTATTTTTCTTAGTTTTATTATATTTTAATAATTAATTAGTAATTTATTTATTTTGACTTATTTTCGTCTAATTCAACTAACTATTATCCTACAAAAATACCCTATGTATATTGTTTATAATATATTAATAACTTAATTTTAATTATTAAATCTTTTAACTAACTATTAACAAAAAGCACCTATAAATATTATTAGATATAAATGTTTTTATATATTAAAGGGTCATCTTACCTTTACTAGCTACTTCAATGATATTTTATTTAGGTTTATTTTTTTATTTTCTATTTTTTCTTATTTTTATTATATTTTAAATAATTAATTAGTTAATTATATTATTTTGACCTTATTTTCTCGTTCTAATTCTAACTAACTATTATCTAAAAAATACCCATTGTATATTGTTATTATAATATTTCTAATAACTTATAATTTTAATTATTAAATCTTTAACTAAACTATTAACAAAACACCTAATTAAATTATTTTATTAATATAAATGTTTTTATATATTTTAAAGGAATGGTCACCGAATATAAATATATTATATAAATGACTTATATTATATAAATGACTTTTTGACTCTGGTCCCAAAGTCAAAATTAGTCGTTGGTCAAGATAGTTGTTGGGGGCTCTGCTTAGACTATTTAACATGCAACGTTGGATCTGTTTCTTCATCTTGTCCTGATGATGAACCACACTGGTTGGTTCGAAACGAGTCGACAAAGGTCTTTCTTCATGTGATTTACGTTGAAGTTCCTCTTACAATCTTTTATCTCTTTCAATGATGAGGACTATTACTATTCATTGAGACCAACTTTGGTCTATCGGACCTTTAAGGAGCATCAATAAGGAGTTAATTGATTTGTTTTAACATTTTTTTTCCTTGGATTGAAGAGACAAGAGAAAAAATTACTTAATTCCGAGAATGTTGATGAATTAATAGGTCATTAGTGTTAAAATATTTTGAAATTGAGATTGAGATCTAATGTGGTGGTTATACATAAGACATTCTAGGATAAAGTGTTTTTAATTCTCTGGGACCTTCTTAGTATCAATGATAGGACAAATTCTTTTAGTTTCACTATGAAGCTTCATGAAATTTTGTCCTTATTTAACAATGTTGATTTTCTTTTTAAACAAACTATCACAGAAATATACTTTTGATCTTCCAGATCAGTGTTAATGACTTCATTATACCTTAATTTTCTCTTATCTTCTATTTCTTCCTTGCACTACAATTTCCCCTTAAATTTAGATTTTATATTATTTTTTAATGTTATTAATATTATGTAAAGTGATGTCCACAAGGCCTTGGATAGACGATGATCGGGTGCTATGTTAAGGCACTCCTTGATGTGAAGTCACCAGTTCAATTCCTCGCGCCAATTGGGGTGATATATTGGACATGATAAAGATGTAGTCCTACAAAGCTTACAAAAAAAGTATTATGTAAAGTGACTTCTTCTATTATCTAATGGTTTAGCCAAGAATTAACATCTTTATGCCATCCCTGAATAAATAGTTGGTGATTTCCTCTTAAGTTTGAAGTAATCCTAGGAAATCTCTCTTCATTCATGTTAGTTGTCTTGTGCTTATACATTAGGTACTTAGTCCTAGTCATACTTTGAATGGGAAAAATACCAATTTCTAAGAGAAGAAACAGATAAGGTGTATTTCCCTTTTTTGAATATTATACATTATAAAACATTATTGAATTTGCTTGATTTTCCTCCATGATTCTTTGGTGATATGCAGTGCTAAATTTCATACCCATATGAGATAATAAAGGTAATGAGTGTCTCAAAGAGGAATTCCCTTTTAACCCATAACCAAAAAGTTGTTTTAAACTTTTTGTGAAGAACAAAACGAGCTTTTCATCCCCCATGAATCTATTCATCAATGATATAGTTCCAATTATGCTTCTAATCAAGGTTCACTCCAAGATATTTATGAGTTCCTCTAAATTGTTACTAGCATACATGAAATTGCTATCTATGATATTTTTAGATTTTATTATCATAACCTTTGTCTTATCAGTGTTTACAAATGTATTAGTGCTGGAAAAAAATTATTTGAGAATTCTTAGTTACTTGCCAAGATCACAAGGGCATCTCACCGAAAGAATAATCAAAAGATCTCCTAAAGTCAATGTAGCAATTTAGAAGATTGATTTTAATATCTTGGAATTCATCTACAATAATATTGACAGTCACTAAGTGGTGCATGGTTGAAATATTTCTAAAATCAACTTGCCCTTTAGTGTTTTTCTCACACACAAAGTGTTATTTTTTTTCCAAAATAATAACACTCAATGCTCTCCAATATAAAAATATCTCTTTGTAATAACAATTTGAATTTTATTTGCAACATTAGGTGATTGATACAACATCTTAAGGTACAAGTTCCAATCCCTCCAAGCACTTGTATTATTATCTTTATTCTTCCAAGTTAAAATTTGCATCCAAAAATTTTTAGAATCAAATTTTAAGGTAGAGAAGCTTCTCTTGCATTGTGTTTAAATAAAATCTCTTTTTTTTCTTTTTCTTTTAATTGACGAGTTCTAAATGTTTATCTTGTAAAATTTTAAGGACTCTTTTAAGGCCTCCCTAATGGCTTTTCTAGCAATCTTGTGATATTTATCATACTAAGGTTAGTTATGTGATTTTCCCCTTAACAAATATCATCTTTATTTTAGTTGAAAATAAAACTATATCATAGTTACAAGTTTCTTCTATGGTATTTTTATGTGTGATAAAGTTTTGAGTTAAGAGTAACGGTATATGATCTAGGATATCAAGTATAACATAATCTACCACATCACTCCCAAGCCTAGGAATACAAACCATATGGTTGGAATTCAGCCATTTGTCATTTAACCATTGCAAATTTATTAGGTCTTAACAACTCCAATGTTTGATCAACTCAGTATTGAAATTTTTTCACTTGAATCTCCAAAGATTTTTTTGTATTTGCTAGTCAATTCTACATTCTTATCTTACTGTAAATGATACATTGCTTAGGATATATTTTGATTACTTGTTCTAGCATCAAAGTCCCATAGCAAAACGATATCACCTTCATTGCATAGAAATTGCTAAAAAAAAAAATTAATATTAATGCATGAAATATCAATCCATATGCACTAGTTGAAAGGATTTTCTTTGTGAATCTTAATGTACGGAGAAATATATTCCTTGTGTAGCAAGTTATGCTTCTAATGCCTTTATATGAGGATATATTGTTCCATACCGACCATAAAACAATTCTATCTATATTAGGGACCCTTGATTCTTCATGCACCCAAGTTCCAACTAGCTGGAAATATCAACTTGATTAGGAATCCAACTTGACTTGGCACCTTCACTCCATGGAAAGCCATGACAATTCCAAGAGAGGATATCAAGATGGCCAAATTCCTATTTATTATTTTATTTTTTGTCTTTATCTCTAATAACTATTTTTCGATTTCTAATCATTTCCCATTATCCTTCCTTCCTAGATACTTTACCTTTTGAACTTCTTTCTTTAATTCAACTTTAATCCATTGGAATGAAATTCTCATTTGTAAATATTTTTTCCCTTTTAGACTGTGGTTTTCACCATGCATGTGATACTTACGACCAATACCTTAACTAATATCAACTTATATATATGCTCAACCATTTTTTCAACGTCTTTTCTTATTTGAGATAAGTTGTTTGAATCTATAACTTGGTTTTTTAGCTCATCACTACCTAGTTCCAAAGTATCTTCTCCTTCCACTTTAAACCAAAAATTATGTGATTTAATGCTCTCTTGTAGCACTCATGGTCTAATTCTATTAACTTATTTATTTATTTTTGATTAATTTGATATACAACATCAAGCATGTTTAAGGCCAAATTATTATTTATCTCTTCTTCTAACTCTTTGACCATGTCACTCATTCTAAGATTTTTGTTGTGTAGGTAAATCCCCTATGCGGACAAAGGCGATCCCACTAGCCTAACTAAGGTCTAGCAACAATCAAACAACGCTAACGTGCAGGTTCCTAATTGCAAAATAAAGGCCAAGATGAGAGCCTACCTCGAATCCAACGCTTATATTCGTAGAAGGGTCGTCGCTTCCGTTCTTTCGCTCCAGATGGTCACAATCCTCACGATCTCCGTGAACAAACACCTGCACATGCAAATAACAAGACAAATACAATCATAAAATCCGGGAAATGCAACTATGTATCAGTCATAAAGGATACAACTCAAACATCATAATAAAGACACATGAGTGGAACCATAATGATAGTCGTCTATTATTATTGATAAAACAAAAGAGAATACAACCAAGTTCTGATGTCAAATCCTCCTTTGGCTGGGTCCAGCCAGCAAGTCCCTCAAGCATTCACCCTTGAAGGTAGATATCCCAAGACAAAACTCTCTCTCACACAAGTTTACACAAGATGGAAACACTTCACAACCTTCCTTAAGCACTCTAGCAATCCCACACTTGTCACACCAGCTACCTATCAAGCTCACACACTATCAGCAACACTCCAAACACAATGAATTCCAAACTAGCAGCTCATGGCAATGGTGGAGGCTTAAATAGAAGAAGGAGTCTCCATGAATGGTGGGAGGATGAGCTTATCTCCAAGGAAGGTGGCTCAAATAACGAAACAAACATGCCAGAGAAGGGAGGGCGACATTTACAAGGCCAACAACCAGGTCTGGAGTCATCTGGAAGGCCGGCTGTTAGAACAAACTCGCCCAGACCGGATCATCGCGGGTAAATAACTGCACTGGAGCGCTGACATCGCTGCTGAATAACAAAGAAAGTCATATCAGCGTGATCAGATATAAGTAACGGACATGCTGTCACATGAAATTCGACCAGCGCGGGAATCACGTGTACTTCCGCGCTGGCAACGCATTAGGTCTGTTTTGGAGCGCTCATCAGCGCGTTTATTTTTACAACAGTCGCGATGATAGAAGAACTTTGGCAAAGTGGGTCATTTGGAAACATTAGAGAGCATGAGCATGATTAATTTGGTCCCATGGCACAGCAGGAAGACTGACAGGGAGACAGTGACAAATTACTGTGTAACAATTTTATAAATTATCAACGCCCGCTTTCTTAAATAATTATTTCATTACTTTATATTGTTTTTCATTTCTCATACTTAGTCTCCATTGTCCACATCTTATTCTCTAACCTTGTTATTTTATTGTCTACTTGTTTTTTAGTATTATCTTAAAAGGATGCAAATTTATCATTGAGCATAACCTTAAAATCCATTTGAAGATTATGTTCTATTTCTTCTCTACCTTTTTTTAATGATTATGTATATTCAAAGTGTGTCCAAAGTCATTTTGTAAGGTCTACCTAGTTTGTTTTCAATCTTGAGTAAGCCTTCGGTTTATTTGGAGTATTGATCATAATGAAAAAAATAAAAGAGAAATAAAATATATGAAACTTATGCACCTATTCACACACTAGTTTCTCCTTGAAATACTAGGGAGTACAACTCTACTTTAAATTGTGAGATTTGGTAGTTGAATTAAGATCTATAGCTTAGTTATGGAATTACCCAAGATGCAGGATCTAAAGAGAAGAATTGAAGATTAAGATGGAAAAAAATGAAAGCAATACAAATATAATATCTTCTAGGGAAAGATTTAAAAAATATGGCCATGCAATAACATGTGACGAATCTTGCGTCAAAGCAAAGAAAATGCAAAAATTAAGTGAAGCTTAATTGATACATGTGTATTAAAATGCTAAAGATGCATTTAAGTAAGCTAAAGCAAACAACTACGTGGACAATAATATCAAGTGCAATGTATGCTAGCAAAAGCAAACAACTACGTAGACAATAATATCAAGTGCAATGTATGCTAGCAAGATGCATGCACTATACTCATCAACACCCTCCCAAGCTTAACTTAGGTGAGCATGTGGCAATAAAAATGGGTAATGACAAATGTGTAGCCATATTAGCCTAGTCATGTACAAAAGAATCCCCACAAAGCTAAGGAAAGGGAAAACCCAATGGGAAAGCATCACCCCACCACAAACCACAACCTCCCCCCCCACAACCCTGCCCCACAAAAAAAAGGATCGAAGAGATAAGTATAGGTATCCTTTGAAGAAGAAACATCCCACACACCCTCAATAGAGCTTGTAAAATGAATGAACTTGTCCTCCATAAAAGGTTTGGTGAAAATGCCAACAATATCCTCCATAGTCAAATAGTATTTGAGATCAATGACTTGCCCATGAATTAGATAAGGTAAGTAGATATTCTTGAATGAAGTACATATGAATCTCAATGTGCTTGGTTCATTGCTAGTGCATTGGAACTCATGAGTTATGAAAATTACTATGATTGTCACAAAAAATGATAAATGGCGGGTGCTACTGAATACCAAACCGTGTGAGAATTTGTTGCAATTAAATAGCCTTAGTCACTATATTTACAATTCCTTGATACTTTGCGTATGTGGTCAATAGAGTGATGGTAGTTTTCTTCTTTGTAAACCATTGAATAAGACTAGAACCAAGAGAGAAGAGGTAACCTAAAGTGGACTTGTAATATGGAACATTGCTCGCCCAATGAAAATCTGTGTACCCTACTAAATAAAGATCAAATCCTAATATGTATTGTATCTCAAATAATTGTGTTCCCTAAATATATTGAAGAATCCTCTTTGTTGCCTTCCAATATAGTTTGTGGGGTCCTTGCATAAATTTAGACACAACACCCATAACATAAGAAATGTTAGGCCTATTGTGAGTGAGATAGATCAAAATCCCAATCAAATGTTTGTATCATGCATTATCAACCAAAGGTGAAGAGCAAGAAACCTCAAATTTGACAATGGAGAGGAAGGTAGAATATCCTAACACTATTCATTTGAGGCCAAAATTTGATGTTCATTCTATGTTTGAAATGTCAGTGAAACATCAAAAATCAATTTTACTATTATCAAATAAATTTTGGGTATGTGGTGTCAAAATAACATACTTTATTAAACTAGATGTTTTTGCAACATCACATGTAGCATAAAAACTATGTTGAAGCATAAAACTGATAGCTTGTAGGCTTAAATGTTAAAAATACACGAGAGGTATTTTAATAATAATTTATTAATATATATAATTATATAAGATGATATAAGATTACAATGAGGACCCTACTTTATACCTCAGCAGGTGACCTTGGAAGGGTTTGTCTAAAGCCTTTCACTTAATTTCATGATATTTCACCTAATAATTAATGATTTCATATTAATATTCTCTATTTATTAATTGTTTGAATTATATTCATAACATAGGCTCTTCTTCAGAAGTTTTGTCCTAAAGCTTTAACGCTTGGTTTTTGTCTTACTTGGTGTATGTTGTCTTGGATGTTTATCTAGCATCCTTTCTCTTATAGCTCATTGGTAAATATATTTTTTTAATCTAAATCATTTTTTTATATATAACTCTAATATTTTTATTTTATATCTCTAATAATTTATTTATTTATTTTTAAGTAACTCTATATATATATATATTATATATATATATATATTTTTACTAGTTTTATTTTATATATTAAATATATGTATGTATTATAAACTTAGGTGTATTTAATTATTTCTTTAATTAACTGATGGACAGTCACATCCCACCCCAAATGGTCACGGTTTGACTGAACGGTTTTGACCCTCGGATATCACCACAGAGATTACACAGAGGGTTTGACCCTTAGTGATGGCAGTAGAGGTAACCACGAGGTTACAACAGAGGGCCTGACCCTTAGTGATGGCAGCAGAGGTTACCGCAGAGTCACCACGACGGCAGTCGTAGGTCACTGCAGAGTCACGACGACAACATTCTTCCGCCGATGGTTCAATGTATCACCCATTTTCACACATCTTTCGTACCTGCAACTATAGCAATTCTAGGTTTCTTGAAGTAGCCCTAGTTTTTCCAACCATTTTCTCTACTGTAGCATCTATCTTATTGAGTATCAGAGACTCTTTTTGTTCATTATATGATGCACGAGTGCTAAATCCTTTAAGGAACATAATTGCATATTGAACACTTAATCCCTAATCTTGTAAAAATCGGGGTTTCAAGACTTTTATATGATCTTCAGGATACACAAGACCAGTCTGGTGAATTGCGTTGCGGTAATCATCCCAATTAGTATAAAAAGCACAAGGAGTCACTGTTAAGCACCTGTTGCATCCAAATGTTTCAACAAAGGTGCTTATCTCCCAGGAACATAAAGGTGTTGGAGTATCATAAAGACCTTCAGGACTCTTTAAAGATGCCTTTGAGTCTCCTACACATTAATAACTCTTTGGAGATTCCTCACTCGCCATGAGTTCCTCCTCGTCACCCGTTGGACCTACACTCTGATATTCTTGAGCCAACTTCCTAATAACACTATCCTTACCCTTCAATTCCTCAAACACCTCAGTTGGCCTTTTCCTCAAGTTTTTGTTGTATTTCACTAGAATGTTTACACCGTTTACAGCTTTAGAATCTTTGGATGGGCTAGGGTCTTGGCTCGTATTGATCTCTACCAAATAACTAGACAAGGATATGAGTTCTAATATATTAATCATAAAGCTCTCTAGTCGATATCAAAGTCGTATACCATCATCAACTTTTGCCTTATGTTGCTTCTCATAAGAGGAACTTGATTTCTCGTACAATAAGGCAAGGGACTGCAGATGTCCATAACTCTTAATATTTTCTATGGTTACAATCTCATTGCCTTCATTTTTGGTATATTCAAGGAAGTGATCCCTCAGTGGTTCAAGAGCGTTGGCTTTGAAAACTAGTATGTACAAAGAACGTAGCAATGGCTTGTCCTCTTTTTCCAGGGAGTTTTTGAATACACCTCCAAATTTATCTACTACATGCTTTACAAGTTATTCTGCCAAAATCTTTTGAAACTCTTCTTTGCTGCTTGGATTAAAGAACATTGCAAGATTGTGCTCATCATCACATCTTTTCTTAACATATTTAAAACAATTCTTTCCAACTTCTTTGGCATTGTTTTCTTTTACGATTTTCTTAATGACTTTCTTGAAATATATGATTCCTTCCAGAGATATGACTGATTTTATGTTCTGAAAATGATACTCGCAAAACAAGCGTATTATATTCATTTTCTTCCATATTTTCACTGATTGCTTCTCTGTGATTGTTCTAGCTTCATATATGAGTAACTCCTGTAAATGTCGCTTCATGTCTTCCTTGCCCATAATTCTTGAATAGTCAGAAATTACAATTTTTGCAGGAAATCTATGAAGTTCAGTGAAATGCTTCATTTCTTCTCTTAATTCTTTTTGCGGAATGGCTCTTTTAATGTCAAACCATTCTCGAGTAAAGGGATTGTGAGCATGTTGTTCATCTTTTTCAACATTTTCCGCTTTATTATGATATTGTTCATCTGGATCATTATCTATTACATCTTTGTGTTCATTTTATTCTAAACCAAATCTTCTTGATCTATATCAGCATCATCAGAATCATTATCTTGGTCTAGATAATCCTCATTCTCATCACGATCAACTTTATTTGAATCCTCACCTAGATCATCTCCCTTATTATTGATCTTGTTTCGACATTCTTTAACTTCTGCAAAAGATTTTTCTAGTCGTTGAAATGCTTCTTGAATACTAAACTGCTCAACACATTCAGGATGTGAACGCAATGGCACATTGTGCTATGAACAATGTTCGAAGACCCGCATGATTATATCGTGTGCCATGGCTCTGATACCACTGTAGCATAAAAACTATGTTGAAGCACAAAACTAATAGCTTGTAGGCTTGAATGTTAAAAATACACGAGAGGTATTTTAATAATAATTTATTAATATATATAACAGTGTTAAATGATATAAGATTACAATGAGGACCCTGCTTTTATACCACAGCAGGTGACTTTTCGTGCATGGGCATGTCTTTTAGACATGCCTTTTCACTTAATTTAATGACTATTTAACCTAAATAATATTTAATTATTTAATGTTTATATTTATTTTATTTATTTAATTGTTATGAATTATATTCATAACATCACATTATCGTCTTATCAACATGTAGGCATCCTCTTAAAGATCAAGCTACAAAACAATAACAAAAAAAAAAAAAATAAAAGAAAAAAACCAATTATTCTCACTTCATTGACGTGAAACCATTTTGTTAGTTATAGTAGCAACATCTAGTTGATTTGTTGGATGTTGCTTAAGAGATCTCAAGCCAATGTTATATTTTTTGCACATGTACTATTCAATGTTGATGATATCACTTAAGCCCTGCGATGTTTTTAGACAACAAAATGTACTATCATGGTGTGATAGCCCTAGAGAAATGTTGTATGGAGACATCATAGATCTCATGAGGCATTTAATAGACCCTTTAGCATGATAAGGGACTAAAGAAGACGTCATTAATATTTAAGGTATGAAACATAATGTGAGTCTCTTTGAGGAATTAATCCAAGGATCGAATGAAGTATGTTATTCAAAATTGGGATGTTAATTCAAGGTGGGTGTTTACCTTTTTTGTTTACTTTATATTTTCTCTTAAGCATGATGGTTTATATATGTAGTTAGTTGACCATGTATTTCGACACTAGTAAGGTTTACTATAATTGAAATCTATATTGTTGTCCATCATGTTTAAATACATCCAAATTACATTTAAGAAAATAACACAATTAGTCTATTGGTTTTATTCACTAAATATTAAACTTTTATTCCATTATTATTGACATTATTGCTAAACTCATGATAATTTTTCCTCTCTCTAAGAATCAAACAAAATAATATTAAAGTGGATAATCACTACAATACAATCAATATTGTTAGCATATTTTATTGATCATGTTTTGGTATGAGAAAGAACAACCAAATCCGAATTGAAAGAATTATGCATAATATTGTATGTTTTCAAGCTTCAAAAGACTTTTGGACACAATGGAGAAAAATACAATGATGGTGATCACAATTTCTATATATGATTAGGTGAATGATCCACCCAATTATAAAGATCTAGACATGATAAGGTAAGTATGATGTACTCATGATAGATATTTTTTCTAGCATTGGTAAATATAAGGTAATTGAGAATTACGAAGATGAGGAATAATAAAGTCGACCTAAATCCTTCTCTTACCATGAACTTCAATTTGTTTCCATATTTTGAAACACTGAATGGTTAAAGAAGTCGAATTTCAAAAGGAAGTGATAAGAAAGGATTGTGCACAATGCAAACAATGGATTTTGAATAAATCAAAGAGTTTAAATAAATTAATGCAACATCTTAAAGGATTCACCATTACAAAAAAGTGTTTGCTAAAGAACTCATCTCAAAACAATGACAAGAAGTTTAGAGACTACACACAACCTTCATTTCTCTACAAAATAAAGTAAAACCCCATACATCTATTCTTCCAATCATTAAAAGCATCCAAGAGACAAAGAAAGTCACAATTGTATTTTGAGACATGGCTAATGACATGAACTTGATCTTCACCCACTAAAATGCACCTACATAGAATTATATTGTCATCATTAGAAACTTTGTGTTATGTCTAGTTCACAAAATATAAAGGATAAAACCTCAACTGGTTTCCAAGAACTATTGTTTGATCAAGACATCGAGATCTTCAAAGAGGAAAACTATCTTATTTGTTAAAGATATTGATAGGTGTTAAAAAAAGAAAATCAAAATAGTAATAAGGTTAATTCTTCTATAGATGATACATAAGAACTACTTAAGCATGTTGCTTACAAAAACATTCAAATTTGTGGCATGGATACATATATTCAAACAACAAGTAACCAAACATACGCTAAGCGAACAAAATCTCGTGAAAAAAAATAAATCAGATTTTATAATGTACCACTAAGAGAGGTTGGATTGATACAAATGATAAATTGTTTTTAGTGCACCTAAAATTTCTATAATTCCTAATTAATGAACAATGTTTTCTTTGAGAATGTGAATAAACTTATGCGTGAGTTATTGTATGATATCCTTATATACCTTGAATCAAAAGAATATGATGAGCATTAATGTCTAGATCTTCATGAGCATTGGAAATATGGTTTTCATTAATGTCATGTCTAAGATAAAGACTGCAAGATGGAGATTGTTGGAAATATTGTTTTTGGATTTTTTTATGCCCATTTTGGATACCATATCTTTGAAGCATTTTTACTCTAAATACCTAGCTCAAATGGGAGCATAGGATATATGGTTGAAAAGCTTATTTTGAGAATTTTTGAATGATATATGGCACTCCCTCTAACTCCATAGGCATGAAGAGATATTATATCAAGTCATCCCAACCAAAAAAGTATAAATTAGCTTAGCTAGTTTTTACAAGTTAGACCCATAAGTGAACACATAAACACTATAAATAAAGGATAGATGAGCACATTTGGAGTGTATCCAAGTAGTAATATCAAGTACAAGTGTGGAAAAGAGATCTAAGGTGCGCAAGAGAAACCTAGGAGTGTTCTTGGGGTTTAAAGGTGTGCAAGAGGGAAGTTGTTTAAAGGTGTGCAAGAGGGAAGTTTTCTTAGATTGTTAAGGGTGCTCTATGAAGGACTAACGTCTATGATGCTATGAAGTGTGTTATTTTGGGATTTTTATGCTTAAGGCCTTTCCAATTGTTCCCTCCTGATTGAGGAGATTCTTGGTCTCCTCTTTTGGGGATTTTTTTGACAAAATGGCCATATTGATGGTAATGTTTGCACTTGAATGGGAATTGATCATAGTCTACATGCCGAATAAAGGACCAATTTTCCAATTTGAGCTAAATGCCTTCAAGGAGTTCTTTCTCTAGATAAACTTCCAGACATATCTTAACACATGCATACATTGGACCCTTTAGTTCTTCCCTGTCAATGTATTTCCCAAGTGCATCTCCTATTGATATAAAGGTTGCTTCATTTTAGTAGTGTAGAGGAAAGTGGGGCAACGCAACCTAGACTGGAACAACTGAAAACACATCATTCGTAGGGTTGAATTCAAGAGACCATTGGTATAGGTACAACCCTTTTGGCCCCATAAAGTAATGGACACTCTAGGAGATGAGATCTCAACCTTCTTTGTGCTCAAAGACAAAGACGAAGAACCCATTTCCACAAAAGGAGGTAAAGAATGGTCCTTTGATTAATGGGGGTCTAATTATGTTCCACCCAGAGATTGAGACTTCAAGCGGATGGCTAGAGCCCCATGAACTGCCCCACAAGGCCATTCTCAAGTAGAGACATAACAATCCTCCTCAATTTCTAAGCACAAACCTAGACCTTTGGAATTTCCTCAATTTTCTTCACAAAACTGGAGGGTTTATCCTTCTAGGTCTTGGAGGATGAAGTGACTAGAGGCTGGAATGCTTGATATGGCAAGGAGGACCCCCTCACCAGCACAACCATGAACGAGAGGATCAAGAGAAAAACACATAACAATAATAGTAGAGATCACAATATGTTATATTAGTGTTGTTACCTAGACCATCTAATTTTAATTTCTCCCTTTGTCTCCTATATACCAAGGAGTCCTAGTTTTAGAAACCATCTTATCTTATACATTTGTTTTATTGTAAAAGGATATTTCCCCCTCAAAGAGGCTTCACATTCATTATTCTCTCTCACTTTCAAGGCATAAAGTCACTTTTATTTCTCCTTTTATTCTGTTCGATTGTTTGGCACATAACATTTGGTTTTAGAAGATATAATCCTAGGGTTTTTTTCCTTTAAATAATGCATCTTGGCATCATATTTTTTGGTGGAGTTTCATACTATGAAAATTTTGGGAGCTAAAGGAGACATAACGAAGTACTTGTGGTGAAAATTTAAGGTTTTGGTTTATTGTATATTCTGAGATAAAACTTATGGAAGTTAGGGATTTTAACTAGCCCTATAATTAATCTTAAATGAATCGTCTTGGAATTTTCACTATACTTTTTTTCTAAGGACATTTCAAATGTTGGGCATTGGGTTCAATGCTCCTTATGTGTTTCGCAACATCGACTAACCGCCTCTCGTGGATCCTAAGTCTGGTAATTGTAGTGGAGACTAATGCCTGTGGGTTTTGGTCTAACTACAATCATGATTCCAATAATTGGTATCATAGCATGTTATTCATTTGAATTTTAACCGCTAGAAGTTTGCAGTTGAAGATAATATGGTTGTTGATTTAGAAGATGTTGATTCCCTCAAAGACAAGCTTCGAACAATGACACTGGATGGGGATAGAACCACAAGAATGTACAACAATCTTTACAAAGAACATGAAGACCTGAAGGTTGAAAAGATGAAGTATTATGATAATTGGAGATTTTCCTTAGCTGACATCATGTGACTTGAAGCTCATACTAAAAATATACACACATTAGAAAAGGATCATGAAATTGATGAAGTAAAGAAGGAAGTGGAGCATCTCAAAAGCATGTTGGAAGAGGAAAACAAGAAATAAAGCACACTAACAAGCCAACTCAAGGAAAAGGAAAAAGAAAAGCCAAATAAATGGAACAAGCAACATAAAGGGAATCAAATCACCTCTCTAAAAAAGGGAAATTGATGAGGCCAAAAGGAAGGACAAAGTTGCGAGGACACAGATGAAGGAGAAGGAAGAATATATCATGAACCATGAGCAAGAAATTGTCACAATGAGAGAAGAAATAGACAAGCTAAACAAAAATTGAGGAGTTCACAAGTCTTGGATAAAATTATCAATTCTTAGATATCACCACTTATCAAGTTAGGTCTTGGATATGTTGGTGAGCCCTCATACTTCAATAATGAAGAGTAGGCACATGTCAAAGAAGAAGAGAAGCCCCATCCCCGTGATAAAGAGTAGCCACATGATTATAAATCTCATCCCAAAGACAAAGAGCAACCACATGTCAAGGAAGAAAAGAAGTCTCATGAAAGGAAGCTTCATGCCGAAAATGGAGAGAAGCCCAAAGTCAAGGTCTTGAACAAATCAACTAACACTGAAAGCTAGAAGACCAATTACAACTCTTTTGCTTCATTATTGAGATCAAACAGAGAGTGTTATTTATGCCATAATCTTGGCAATTTTGCACGAGATTGTAGAAGTGAATTAACTTGGACTTCACGGAACCGGGAAAGAGAAGCAGTCACCAAGCAAGAAGACAAGACCACCAGGCTCTGGCTGAGAAAACATGCCTCACAATAAATTCTCGCACAATTGGATGGAATATTGTCAGGGGGAACCCATGATGCAACATGAAAGCATGTTGACAGGGAGAGTCTATTTGATGATGCAACAAAAGAGCACATTATCAAGGGGAGCTACATCACAAGTCCACAAGAAGCAGGAAAATTATTAGGGGGAGTCACCCTTTGTCATTGATGTCAAAGCGGAGAGAAAATTGGAAGAATGAAGGGAGGGGGAGAGAGAGATGAATGATGTAACATGCCAATCATGACTGGTGTGTTGACATCAATGACAAAGGGGGAGATTCTTGATCATGTTGTCATTGATTTTCAAAGCGGGTGTAGGTACAAGCATGAGCATGGTGTCACTGATGTCAAAGTAGGAGTAGGAATAGGTATGCAGGGGATGATGCAGCTTGAAAAAACCCTAGCTACAGGGTTTGGTTTCCTAGATGATAGACACTCCCCATAATTATTGAGGATTGTGTTGATGCAGATCGTTGATTTTTCCTTGGAGACCCTCGCCATCACATTCTCCTCATCATGTTGATTCTATTAACATATGGAGTGTCTCGAGCGACCTCACAGTTTGTGAGAAATGCTCAGTCAAAGTTGAAGACCCAATTTAGGGTCAAAAACCCCAAGGGTTGAGCGTTTTGGAAACAATTTGTGATGATGTGTGATCTAAAATTGGATTAGGTGATTTCTTCCTCTTTTCCAAAATCAAATAAAACAAAACTTAGGACCATGTCAATGCTTTGCAAGATTAAAAATGGGTTTTGAAACAACAAGTTTATTCAATATCGCTTCAAACATGAATTAGCCTTCATATGTAACTGAACATAATGAACATAATACACATAATCCATGAAGGCATAAAGAAGAGCAAGACAAAGGTTTGTTGACAGAGTTCACCCCTCCAGAGCTATATCTTCGAGCCTGTCAACATGGCTATACCACTCATATATTTAGTACCAATGAAGTACATAAAAATTTGTTGCAGGTAAATAAGTGGTTATTACCCCTACAAGGTAATTTTATCCTACAAAGAACTCTCACAACAACAAAAACTCAAAACATCTCCTTCAAAGATGGCATACTTCAACTGATATGAGTTAAAAACATCATGTGCATGCTTCAATTCCACATTGAAACATATAGTAAAAACTTCATGATAAGAGAGGTTGAACCTGGGTTGTACCCTATTGGTTACAATTGTTGTAGTAACATTTTGGAAGTGATAATACCCCTACAAGGTCTTCTCCATGCCCAAAAACTTCCTAGAACTGCTTCTAAACCCTGACTGATCCATACACCTTTAGTCTCAAATCTACAAAGAGACCTTGCATATGTGCTCAAATCAGAGAATAGAGGTTACCAATGGATTCAAAACATCCTAAAACCCCTAAGAAACCTCTTTATGATCTCAATTTGGATAAAAACTCCAAAAGTTACGAGCTTTCAAGTTCTCCCATGAACTTCTTATGTTATCCATCCTACAATTCAACATAAACCTGGCTTGAGCACCCCAAACCTAGAACCGGTGCGTAAACATGGCCTGCAATCCTACCTGACAGGTGAAATTGTTGGACAATTAAACTGTCCATTGACTCCTAGTTTCCGAAAAATGTGATCGTATGGGGGCCACGTGCCCTGGGGCTAGGGCTAACCACCTTACCCCACTGATTGGGCCCCCAACATGTTGCATCATGGTCGTATGCACCCATAAAACTTGGGCTTGGTGCCCACTTGGCGCGCACGACCAAAACTCCGCAAGCTGCTGTCATGTGACAGGTTATATGACTTGGGGTTGGCCCCACTGCAAGCACCTAGGGCTAAGCCCCCTTCTACTCTATGTCAGTAGTTGTATTGGCCACATGTGGCTCGAGGTTTGCCCCCTTCGATCTTCACCCATGGTTTTTTGTTATGGCTCTGGTGTGGTTTCATGGTGTGGGTGTTGGGACTATGGGTTGGAGCTAAGCCCTAGCCCTAGGCTCCCTCCGCCATGCTCCTATGGTGTGGTGTGTGACCACAGGCTAGGGCTTAGCCCTGGCCCTTTCCCCATATGTACGTCACTTCAACCTTATGTAAAGGTCACGAACACCATGGTTAAGACTCATGTGCGATGACGTGTTGGTGGATGGTTGTTGTTGCTTGGCAGAAGTCTGTGGTTCGAAACCCGTGGGTGCCCTTAGGCCCTCACACAAAATTTTACACCTATCCCTGGAGGCCGCGTGGTAGCCTCCAATTGGCCCACATGGCCTCCCACCATTAGCCCTTCAAATACAAAATCAACCTCACATCTTAATAAAAGAAAAATCAAACACACAAATATTAAAAAGAAATTGAGCCAATCAAATTAATAATTTTTGGACCAGTTTGGAGAGGCCAAGTGGCAGCCTGCCACTAACCCAAAATGTATAGCCACCTTGTCAATTCTGCAAATTTTTCCCTATTTGAGAATTCAATCAAAACACGATATCGGGAGCATACAATATCAGTTTTGAATGATTCAAGTTGTGTTGGATTTAGATCGTTGAGATCTATCCAATAGTATAGGTTTCAAGCTCTATCACACACTTTTATTTTGAGCACTAAATTTGATCACCTGATCACACCTCCCCGCCAGGAACTTTTGGACTCCAAAATTTTAATTTCCTAGTCAATATAAATAGGTTGGAACTCAAAAATACCCCAAAACCCAATCCAACTGCAATTTTTCAATTAGTGCCCTCTAAGCCTCAACCAAGGCATCTCACTTATCATCCTCATGAAGACTTGATGCCCTATTAAGAATTGAGCCAACATTATTATTGTTGTTGCAGGAACAAAATATCGATGAATGGAATCTGAACAATCTCTTTAATCGCATCTTTGCATGGCTTCAAAAACACTTCATCTGGAAGTTTAAACGGTTGAAGACAAACTTGACTCCATCTTGGAAATTAGAAACAAACTAAATTTTCTTTAACATCTTCAAGCTGAGCTTATACATGAAAAGTACACTACTGCAAAATTTCCATGATATGATTGACCTTGCCTACAATACATAGTCATCTCATAAAATCTTAGAAACAAATATTTAATTCACACAAGCTTCAAATTGAATACTTGTATTACTGAACATATGACAATTTGTAGACAACTTTGAACGACAATCTTGTACATTCACAAAAGTCCTAGAACATGTGGACTTATAACAAGTCAATGCATACATCAATGAAAACATCTATTTGTTGAACATAGCGACAATAACTTTCACTTTACAAAAGTACCTAAACAGGTACTGACAACAAGTATTTACAAAAAATTTCAAAATAACTTTACAATAAGTGTACCCAAACTTTGCCTCTCCTAGGCTTATGGGTTCTTTTCTTACATCTTTTTGTCTTGAAGGTCACTTAGGATTGTGGAGAGTCCTCTTTGCCACCTTTTGTTTTCCTTTTTTTTTTTCCACAGGAAAAAAGCGGTAACCTTTTATTTAAAAAATGAAAAGTTACACAAAGCAGATGCATTGAAGCATTTCCATAAGTTGCCCATTGGGCTCTAGTGCTTTCGCACACAATGCAACGTACCAAACCTAACGTGCATTTAGAAAAAAGGAAAGAAAAGAAAAAAGAAAGGAGAAAAGGACAGAAAAATTGGTTCTCGGTAGTGAGTAGAGGACTCACACCTCATGTTTTTCTCCCCTTCTTCTTTTTGACCTTGCACCACTCTCCTTGAGTGGGCTCGATTGAAGCTAGGACTAACTGTGTTTCTGCTTTCTGTGAGGCTGTATCCTTGTTTGAGTCTGAAGTATCTGAGTGGTGATGCTGTTTGATCCCTCCCATACTCAGATCCTCGCTTGCCTTCTCTACCTGATTTGAGTGGAACTGTGAAACCTTGTTGTCTGATATAGTTTCCTTTTGGGTCTCCTTTCCTTGGGAAGGCTCATAATTCTCTGTGGGGGTAACTTCCTCCTCTGCTTCTGATTCTTCGTCCTCTGAGTCAGGAGGGGGGAAATGCCATCCTTTCCTCTGCTTCCCTTTCTGCTTCTTTTTATTGGTTGCTTTCTTGGCTTCTGGGCATGTACTTTGCAAGTTTCTTGTCAAGCTACAGTTCCTGCATCTGAAAGCAGTGTTTTCGTAGTCTAGTCCTTGCATCCAGTTTTGTTATTTGTATACCAGCCTTATATTTTCCGGCAGTCCTTTACTTAGATCTACTTCCACACACATGCGTGCAAAAGTGTAGATCCTCTCATCAGTCATTTCCAGATCTGTTTTGATATATTTCCCTATGTTGTTCCCAATTCCTTCCAAAACGCGTTCACTCCAAAAGTGAAGGGGGAGGTTATATAGGCGGACCCAGACAGGCATTTTAGAGACAGTCATTTTGTTTGGATCAAAATCTAGAAACCATGGGATCATAAAAAGACCCAATGTTCCCCAAAACCAAGGCCCAGCACTGATGATTGTATCGCTGACTTCCATGGATACGAATTTAACTATAAAAAAACCCTTGGAGCATAAATGTATATCACATTCCATGGTCCAATTGGTGAAGATCCAGTGAAATAGATCCATTGGCTTTGGCCAAAAACTGTTAAATCGGCATATTAGGGCCTATGTTTCATATGTCTTAACGAAATCTTCAAGTCCTATAGAATCAAAGTTGAGGGCTGGGGTTTTCCCTAGTTGATCTACTATGTATGGTCTAAGTGTATATCCACCTTGAT
>APFE030951668.1:172389-191590 GCA_000404065.3 Pinus taeda | reverse complement strand
GGGCTTGCCTGCAACGAGTCACTTTCTATCGACATCAGCACATTATCTAGAGAGTTTACTTAGAAAATCGTCAGTACCTTGGAGTCTGCATGCATCAATGGCAGGTTTCTCGCCTTCGACGTCAGTTTTCATCATTGACTTGCGATCGAAGGATTCCATGAAATGTTCGACATCGGCTCATTCATTCACATCTCATGGATTGTGCTGGGTACTTTGAGAACCATTGACATTACGGGTGGTCTCTCTCACGCTTGTTAACAGTTTACATCATTGACTGGTAATCAAGTGGTTTCTACCATGTTCGACATCGACTCATTTATTCACATGGCTAGAATCGTACCAATTCGGGAAGTAGAGATGAAGACCCTGGATCTAGTTTCCACCATCCAGGCTGCGAGGAGTTTTGTATTCGTTATATTGTAGACCAATTATAAACAGATGGCTGCGTCCATACTGTGTCTACACGAGTCTATGATTATGATGTATTATGAAATCATTCCTGTATCAGAATAGTTAGTATGATAGTTAAAGTTTTTGATCTGAGTATGGGAATGCCTACCTCAGCAATGATATAATCTTACATATGTATTTTGTGTTGAAAATTGCAGGTTCTTACCGGGCTCTCCACGAGATAATCCTCAAAACAATAAAGTACTTCACCCTTCCTAGATGATATAAAACCCTTATCTATTACAGGCTTCGCACTTTAGGGGGCAATCTGTTACACTGAAATTTGTCGCCATGACTATCTGCAGTTAATATGGCTCCATCAATAGTCATATTATCCTCCTTGTCAAGCCTAATACCTCTGCTCTTCATGTCAAGCTTCAAAAAGAGAGAAAGTCACTAAAAACATGTTTATCTTTGGGTACGCAGGTTCTCTCTACCTTTCTTGCGTGTACGCATCCCAAACTCATTGTACCTGCGTACTTGTACGCTCTGTAAGTCAAGGGATGGGTGCGTACTCCTGTAAAGGTCAAAAGGCGCGAGTTTCATCTTAAAAAAGTTACTTGTGGTCACTTCTAGAGCTTTCTAGAAGAGTGTTTGACGTGTATTGAGCGCCTCCAGATGGTTCATGCATCCCTATGATAGAGGAACTTATCCCATCAAGAGAGGAGCTACCCCATCCAAAAGAGGGAGTATCCCATTGATGTTGGAACTGAATAACTTCCTCTAGAACACTATAAATACAGGCCTTGGGCCAGAGGAGGGGAGGTTGAAAGCTGAACATTCTATAGGGTAAATGCTGCTGGAATTAGGACTTCCATTTGTTGACTTGTGAGGAGAGATCACTATCCTTTCTTGTTGCCATAGTGGGAGTGGGTGAGCTTGTCAAAGTAGAGGAAATCTCTTGCTGGACCCTGGGAGGAGCTTGCACAACACCAAGGCTCAGGTTGTAATGGTTCCTTTTTTGTTTCCTTAATACAAATTAGTCCATTCTTCTCAATGATTTGTTGTTAATGAATTATTTCATGTACTCCTTGGTCTATGTGATGAATATGCTTTGTTTTATGAAATATTCAGGTGTTATGTAATCGTTTGCTTTGTTAGTGTATGCAGGTCTTAATGTGAAGGAGGAGCTCATCTGGATCAGTGAGGCTGGACTGCTACAACAAGCGTTGGACCTAAGGTAAGATCGGAAAACACTTGGTCTCTCATAGAATAATGTATGTTTAGAGAAGGATTGCTCTTAATTGTCTTGTTTGTCACTAGAGAGTCTTAGACTCCTAGGGAGGTTAGTTTTGTCCGCAAAAATAACTCTTTCCGCATGACATTAGTGCTAGAAAACTCTTCCTCTAGGGTTAAGAAGTTGTTAATCTGAATATCATTATCAAACACTTGCCAGTTCTTTAAATTGTCAGTTATGGCTGGCTTGTGCCTAATTTCAGTTGTGAAATGATGATTGGGCTCAAATGGTAGTTTACAGGTGCTGGCAAACATTGCCAGGCTATGAGCGTGCAAATTATGTTTTCTTGGGATTTTAGCCATCTGAGTTTCTAAAAATGTATTGAGAATCTCAATCATTGTTCCTCTGTAAGATATTAATCTGGGATTATTTATGAGAAAATTTTATTTTATCTATTGAATAACTAAATCAGAATCTCCTAGGACTGATACCCTAATGGCCCCTAGACTCTTGACCAGTTTAAGACCTAGCAACAGAGCCTCGTATTCATCCATATTATTAGTGCATTTAAAGTTTAATATGTAGGCATGGCCTTCAGCATGATCATTTTCAAGATTATGCACCCAAATTCCTGCTCTTGCTCCTAACTTGTTAACTTAACCATCGAATTCTAAGTACCAAAGGATCTCATGTTCATAGTTAGTATCAGGAGTCTCAGGGATTTTTTTAATAGGAAGATCTAGTTTTTTAGTTTCTTCTGGTTCCTTTTGAATATCTGATGTGTCATTGTTCTCAAAAATTTCTTAAATTTGAACACTAGACTTTTCATTTGTAATTTCTTCTTGTTCAACTACTAAAACTTTGACTTCATTCAAAGGATCAATTTCAGCATTGTAAAGGGTGAAAGAATCCATATCAGAGTGAATGGAGTAGATAGGGAAATTTTAAGGTCTCTCCTAGCTACTCACCACATATTTCATTAAAGTTTCTCTATACAATTTCTTGGTTTGACAAAATACTGAAATAGTAGTATAAAACATGTCCAACTATAGAGATCCTTGAAGCTTTGCACTCCAAGATCTAGACAGTAACATAGCATTCTTTGGTGGGATATCAGCTACTACTATGTCCATTAAGGTGGTTTTGGCAAGATATTGGACTAGTGATACACATAAATCTTTGATTAATCCCAGACATCTAACCTGGCTTGAATCAAAAGAGAAGAGATATTTATACGGCCTGGTGATGTCTAGGTCCAATTTCTCCATTACAGATTTAGGCATTAAGTTATGAGAAGCACCAGAATCAAACATGGCATTATGAAGTATTTTATCATGTATGTTCAGACTTACATAGAAAGGAGGGACTCCTCGATCTACTGATTTCCCATTTACCTCGGGGCCAAAAATCAACTCAGTTGATCATCAAAAACATTTACTGAATCTTCATTTACAGAAATTTGGAGTGATCTACTAATTTTACCTCTGTAGACATCATGTTTAGCTAGTTATGACAATGGAACTGCTATTTTTAATTTGCCTACTTCAGCCTCAAGATTAAAAGGTTTTTCAGTCTGAGTTCTTGCATTTTGGACTATTGGATTCTCTTTTTCTGTTGTATTCTCTATGTTTATCTCCTTTTCAGGAGTGGGGTCATGGGCTGAAGTTGTTTCCAAATCAATTTCTGGAGGTTCTTCTACATTTTATTTGGGAGGAATAGAAGAGGAAGATTGTCTGTTATGTGGTTGATTATCGGATACATCTTCAATTATTGGATTATTTGGATTAGGATTATTTCTGGAGAGAATATGTATAGGGGTGGTATTGCTCTTACCTTTTTTGGACTATTTTGTATCCTTCTATTTGTTGGTTTCAGGAACATCTATTCTTCTACTCCTTAGATTATATTATTTGTGGACTTCATATATAGCTGTATCATATCCCTCCCTAAAGTCAAAAGGTTCATCTGACTTAGTTGGGAATTGTTTTAGCATGTGAGCTTCTTGATCCTCTTGGGTTAAGAAGACTTGTTGTTCATTGTTGATTCCCATCAAATTAATTTGAGTGTCTTATGTTGGTTCATCAGAAGTTGAGGCTTTAACATAATTTTCCTAGAATGGGGGCATAATGTTTTGGTCAGGCTCAATCTTTCCAGTATTAGGATTTTGGTTCTTCCTGAAATTTGGATTTCTAATAGTATTGCTTGGATGACCCTCCCAAGGGGATTTTCTCTCAATGGTTTCTACACTATCACTAAGCTTATCCATTCCTTTAATAATAGCATATAATTTCTGTTCAAAGGCAGATGGTTCCTCTTTGAAAGGTATCCTCCTTTCAGCTCTGGCTCTAGCTCGCTTAGATATCAGGTTGGCCTCAACGCTGACAGCTATACTTTGCATCTCTTCTAAGGTTCATGGAGCTCTTTCCCTAATTTGGTATGCCATATCAGAATCAAATCCATCAGAGAATTTGATTAATTCCAAATCTAGAGGAGGTCTAAGATTTTGAGGAATAGCCTGGTAAACATTATTAAACCTGGTAGAGTAATCTTGGATAGTTTCTTGGGTGCCTCTTTTCAAGCTTTCATATTATGATAAAATGTGGAGAGGATCTTTCTTCTTTTCCCATCTATTCAAGAAAGTCTGATAAATATCTTGTAAGTCATTAATACTATTTGTAGGAAGGGCTCTAAACCATGTTCTAACATCTCCAGTCAAACTTTGAACAAATACTCTCATTCTAACATCATCAGCATCAACTTCATATATTTCAAAATAGTCTGTCATTTTTTTAGTATGTTTTTGAGCTGTGTAAGTTCCAGTACCATCAAATGGGGTAATCTTACTTTGATAGTCTTGGGGCATAGCCTCTGGGTTGGCAGGTAAGTGCAGAGGAGAATACCTATTTTCCATGGCTGCAGGAATAGTTGAGGAAACTAGTGTGGTAGGGATGACAATGGGAATATGAGTTGTAGATGGAGGGGTGGAAGGTGTAGCTTGAGGTTGGGAAGTCTGAGGTGTTGATGATGGACTTGGAGAAGCAGTAGTAATTACAGAAAGGTTTGGTGTTCCTTCAAAGGTAATCTTAGATTGAATGGAATTCTGCAGATGTCTATCAAGATGTGAAGTTACAACTTCAAGCTGTAAATCTTCAAGAAATACGGGATCATGAACTATGTGGGCTAATTCAGATTCCGAAAAGGTAACAAATAAATGGGTTTCAAACCACTCATCAAAAGGTTCATCCTCAAGGTAAACCCACTTCACAAGATAAGAACTTGATCTGTATGCAGGCTGAGAACTAGCAGAGCTTTCTTGGCTCTCTTGCCTTCTAAGAATCCTAGGAATCAGATTAGGGTTTTTGAACACAGGTGGTGGATTTGGATCAGGATTAGATCTTGTGTAACGAGTCCTTTCTGAAGCTAGGTTTCTAGGTATATTTTTAGGTTTTTCTCTAAATGGGTCTAACAATACAACTTTAACAATCTCTTTAAGAAGCTTTTATATATGGGTTTTGAACTTTCTCAAAGACTTTATTTGACAAGAGGAACTGATCAAGTGTTTGAAACCAAATGTCCAATCTATAAGCTAGACCGGAGATAGTCTGAAGTAGCATTCATTTACTTCTGCAATTGCAAAGCAAAAGCATTTCAAAGGCTACCTAGCTAGCTTCAGGCTCCGTCTGTAGCTTAGAAAGTAGAGAATAGTAATAGATATATTATTCAGATCCCCAGCAGAGTCGCCACTATGTTATCACTTAGGTTTTCCCAAAAGTTGTAAGAAAGGGAAAGGAGGCCGAGGTAACCACAAACCAATCTTTTAGATATAGATTCTAGCCAATCTGCATCAAGAGAGGGCTCTCTCTTTAAGTTTTAGCTTTGCTTTTAGAAGATATTAGGCTAGTTGTGAAGTTTAGGAGTTTGTTTGAGTTTGGGTGGTGAGATTCAATAGTAAAGGTATAAGGCTCAGTAGTTTAGGCCATTGGGCTAATGGAGTCAAGTAAGATGGCTTAACTGGTCTTGGTTTCTTAATGAAGGATGGTTTCATAGGGAAAGATGGTCAAATAGGGAACAAATAAAGACTTGGAATAGATGGAATGGGTTTCAAAAATGGATGAAGGGCAATTAAGAATCCTTCAACCTATTTCAAGAGGGAACTTGGATGATTACTAATAAAGAGAAGTTAAGTATTCTTTAATACATAATAAAAGTGGCAGAACTAGAAAACATGAGCAATTAAGATTTCATTGTTTATGCTAATTCAGAAGAAAACACAGAAAATGATAACTTTTGAAAACAGAGTGCAATAAAGCATATTCTGAATTACTATTTTTTGTTTATCATTCAGATGGGAAACAAAGATGATATAATAAATAAGGAAAACTTTAAACATAAGGTATAGAGGGATTATTGATCCAGTGTTTGCTTCAAGAAATCTGTGAAAAGTCCCTTGCATTAATTCTTTGTCTAGCAATCCATGCGAAAATTTGATCCAATCAGCACTTTATTCCAAAAAACTAGTATTACAGCAATGTATATGAATCCACCCTCAATACTCCAATTGAGGGAGTATTTATTCAAAATATTTTACACAAAATATCTCATAATAGAGTGAGATATATTCTAGTGATGACTAATCATTTTTACAAAAATATAGAGATAGCTAGTCTCGAAGATAGGAGAAAAGCGAACATATGTTGTGCTGTTCCTATTTGTGTTGAATGTGCTAGAGGCAGGTCCTTTTATTTGGCTTGTTGCTGTCTTCTATGGTAACTTTGTGCTGGTTGCCCTATTTGACTAATACTCTTTACCTGCTCTGATACTCTTTGACCTTTTTTGACTGTTGTTCACCTTTATTCATCTAACCATGGTAAATAACCTAAAATTTACCTTTTACCAAAGATAAAATTTACAAAATTTCTAACATATATTCCCACCATTTCTGCTCTGGCAATTTGTGTTTCTGAAGTTTCCTTAGAGTTTCATTAGTCTCTGTACATCTGAAAAAGTTAGGCTAAATGGTGAATAGGTGCTTTACCTCATGCTCAATGTAGAATAAGTTCTCTAAGCTGTCATAGAGAACTCGGCCTGTGGGAAGTGCTTTCACTCCTGATGCACTTGATGATGGGCTAGCTTGATTATTCACATACTTTTTCAATTTATCTACATAGTCAATGTGTTTCATCAATTTGTCATTAATGATCAAAGGACTTGGTAGCCCTTTACTCTGCAAAACTGTGAACTTCTCCATAAAAGAATTGATTTCTACTTGCATATCTTAGCACCTTCTCTCTAATTTCCACATCAAGGTTCTCTTGGTTAGAACTCTTTTGATTTCCAAAATGGTGTCTATCCTATCAGAGATGCCAAGTACTTCTAGCTATTCTTTGTTTCTATTATTCAAAAACTGTATAAGCTTATTGGCTTCCTCTGGCATTTTACCCAACTGTGCTCTTATTTGCTGAATTGCTCCATGGGCTATTTTTATTAAATCGATCTGCTCATAGATCACTTGGATAGATGGCCATATTTCATTAATAGACTGAATGATATTAGCCCAAAGGATTTTCCTTATTTCTGCCAAGGGTTTATCAAAAGTGAGCTCTTGTTCTAATGTTTTTACTTTACTTTCTAAGGCTTTGATCTCTCTATTCTTTTCCACAACAATTATTTTGGAAATATCATAATTTCTCTCCCTTAGCCAATTGTTCTTTCACCTGTTTCAACTCTATAACCTGTAATTTCAATTCTTCCATCGCCTTTATCAATTCTTCTGTGCTCATATTAGTACTGTTTCCTGGTGTTGTACCTACTATTAATGTACCTGTAATTACCTCTGTTGTGACTGTTGGGACATTTGGAGCTAATGTTGTTCCAAGTGTAGAGGGGACTGCGGTTGAGACTATGGGGATTACCTCAGGAAGTTGAGAGGTCGACTCTCCCTGATTTTCCCTCAGTGTTTTTTTCTAATGCCTGCTCTGTATCATTCAATATTTCATTAAGCTTTAGGAGCACATCCATCATATCTTCTTCTGATTTCTATTGTATAACTTCTGCAGTTTGTGGATGCGTTGAAGGAGGTAGCTTTAGTTGTTTCCTCAGAGCAGCAATGTCCTCTTCTTTCTTCTTAATTAGTGCCTTTATACCTTTAGCATCTTTGGGATCATGTCCCAATCCAATTATGATCTCTTCTAATGATTTTATCCTCTTATCCTTGGCCAAAGAAGAGGCTTTCTCCAAATGTAATTACGTTGTTGTGTTATCCAAGGAATTTTGCATTTGTTGGGCAACATTGCTTTATCATCCAGTGTGGAATAAACCATTTCTCCAGTCTGTTTGTAAAGTTCAATTTGGTCCATAGGATGAATATCTTTGGCCAGGACTCTAAGTTTGTTCTAATATAGTCTGCTGCT
This sequence comes from Pinus taeda, assembly GCA_000404065.3. NCBI lineage: Eukaryota > Viridiplantae > Streptophyta > Pinopsida > Pinales > Pinaceae > Pinus > Pinus taeda. The sequence continues at coordinate 183,553 of APFE030951668.1, read as the reverse complement.
GACTGGGGTTGCTGCACCTTTGGCTTAAAATAACTCATCAACATTTTACCTTCTTTAATGTCATAGGCTGACATTAATCTCTGTTGGTTTGTGGGGGCCATTTTTAGATATTGACTGTAAATTTGAAGCCTTATTGGGTCATTCCTGGCCTTTATCTCTGTGAAAGTATTCTTAATGTCTGAGGCATGTTTGCTTTGTGGCCTAGTGGACGATACTTATACACTATGCTATCTTTCTAGCAATTGCCTTTGTGAGCTAGTTGAGGTTCCTCCCAATGGTGGAGTTATTTTGGCTAGCTCTTTCTTTTCTCTGGATATCTAAAGTTTCTTCAATTATTTCCTCTTCTGACAGAGGATTCAGTCTTTATCTCTTTGCTCCAGGTTGTTCTGTTGGTCCACTTATAGGTGTAATGGTTTCTCTGTCTCTCTTTTTATGTCTTTCCTCATTTAGAGGAGTTTGCAATGAGGGGCTTTCTGCTTCTTTAGTTTGTGCTGGAGGAATTTTCACTTGACTCTATTCTCTAGACATTGTAGGTTGCTCTGTGGTCTGTATTTCTTTGCCTTTGGAAGTCCCTGTAGCTAGCATGTTGGTTTCCTGTGCAAGATGCTGGGAAGTTACAGCAGAGGATGTACCAATTTCTGATTGTTGAGGCAGCTTGAATGATACCTGTCCAAAAGAGTCCAGGTCAATGATTTTTTCAAGATCTTTCATAGCATTTTCCATATTTTCTTGCTCACTAATTTCATCTATTAGGGTCCCTTCTACCCATTCATCATGATTTGAAAATTGTTCAATTTCTAGGATCCTATGATGTATATAAACTGACAACCTATTTCTTGTGCTTCTGTCACATATGAAACTATTTGGGTCATATGGCACTCACCAAAAACTCTTCTTCAATCTAAGGTGGTATTCTAAAATCCTTTTAGCTTCTTGCCATGCATCTCTAGAATTGATGACAAAAGGTCCTAGCTAGTTCTTTATTCTTAACTGGTCTTTCTTCTTTGCACTACAAAAATGGACTAAGTCTGCATTGATGATTTGTCTGAAATACTCTAGTGCAAATAATCTCATGGGCACATATTTAGGCAACTTGAAAGGGCAAAGTTCACATCCATACATTATGATTTTTGTGTGATTTTGGTACATGTACTAGTCATCTATCATGTATTGCTTGGAGAGTTGAAGAATCTTCTTCATGTCACCAGTGATTCTAGGAGGGGGAACTCCTATCAACGGAGTGGATGCTGGGTGTACAAACCAGTCAATGAATTCATTATAGGTATATGGGGACTCCAGTGTTTTATGAAATATTGAGCTCCAAAAGATCACAGACCTTCGATTTCCTTTTGAGTCCAATTTCCTGATAGGGAAAGGAAAGTTGTCTGGTTGATGATATAACATAAGATGGTATATAAAAGATGTGTATTTGAAAACTCCTTCCCTATCCAATTTCATGAATTGATCATGGATTTTATTGGCAATGAAAGTGGCATAGTCATATCTGACAGCAGGGGGCTATCTAGGAGTAAACATTGACAACAAAAGAGTAATATCATCAACATATTCACTGGTATTAAATCCCATGATCATGGATATCATGTCAATAATAAGTCTACCATTTTCAGTGAAAAAGGTCTGCAGATACGGTGGTGGACCCTTAGGTTGATAGTTTGGTAACATAAACATCTGAGCAATACGGGTTATCTCTGATTTGGGCAACTGAGGGGCTTTTTCAAATAGATATCCTAGGAAAAGAGCAGCAAGGGGCTAAGTGGAATGGAATTATATCATTTCATTAATGGACTTAGCAGTTATGGAAAAAAAACAGTTTGGGATGGGGACATAACTGCTCTGTGAACAGGGTCATAGTTGGCCCAACATTGATGACTGATATCTGGGAAAACGTGGACTGAGGGGAGGAAATACATGGGAAGATTGGATTCCCACAGTCCAAAAATATCAGAATTATTTAGATGACTATCTCTGATTTGGAAAAAGATTTTAAGGTGGTTACTATCACCAGATAGGTCTTTTATCTAAAAATCTTTGTTGGCCAGGGGTCAATAATCTAAGCCTTTATGGGGTGCATTCATGGGCATGACATTCAGGGCTATGGGAGTTTCCATATTTGGTTCTTGTATGTTGAAACTGGATTTGAGGTTTCTTGTGGGAAAAATAGACTAAACAGTAGTTTGAGGTCTTTTATTGTAAGGACAGACTATTTTTAACTTGAATTTGGACTTCCCCAGTAAAATTCTCGATGGAAAACTGAAATTGTAAGGTTGCAGGGAAAAAATGGATAAATACCTAGATTAAGGAGGAAAACCATACAATGGCAGGTTGGTTGACAGGCTGCAAAGTTCATGTTGTAGTCTTGCTGGTTAGGTGGTGGTTGAAAAGATGGAATAGTGGACTTGGTCGTTAATTTGCATGGGAGTTGGACGCAGTGCTTTACAGTGAAAATGATGTTTTATCGTTCATTTAATGGAATTTAGTTTGGCGGGTATTTTTTGGCATTTATTAGGTGGATGACGTCAGCGTGATGGGATGTTTTGTCGTTACGCAGATGGTGGTAAGCGGTTTACCCTGCACCGCTTTTGGGGCTGGGCGGTTTTAGGCGGAGGGCGAGCGAGCATATGGAATGGGTGGCGCGTGGCGAGGGTACGGTGGAAAACCGCCTGGTGATCGTGAGTTAAAGCACAGTCACCAGGGGGGTCATGATATAATCGTCAACCGTCAGATGAAAAGGCAGAGATCAGATGGCTAACGGGCTCTGCAGATGGTGGGGAGTTATTTATGGTGGGCCCGATGTATTTATCAACATTTTAATCGTATCGCGGTTGTTTCTATTGGTTGGGGAATTGATTATTAATTAGCCCAAATGGTTAATTAATCCCATATGGCGCAACGGGGTAAGCTATTAATAAAGTTTAAATAAATTTATTAATACCTATTGACTATATAATGGTTATATACCATCGGGGCGAGATATATATAAAATGTTGAGGTTTTAATATATTTACATATTATGGGAAGGCTTAAAATTTATCGGGATTTATATAATAATAGTTAGAAATTAATATGAAACACAATGAAATAAGCACTAAGCCAACGTTAAAAATTCACATAGAAACTTAGGCTAAAGGGGGTTCTCATGTGATATTATGTATTTCCTAAGTAAAATAGGTTTTTTCACTTAGGCAAATGTAACGAATGAAATGAATGATGGGTGGATGATTTATGAGTGCTAAGGTTTTTAGATCATTGGGCCAAGGGTTCGGTTCCTCCAGAAGTCAAAGAAATTCTCTGAGCCCCTTTGATTCTCAAAGACCTTAATACTTACAGAAATTTGTGAAATCTTTAGAAAATATGTGAATGGAAGTTAGTTATTTATCCTTATCTTGCTTGAACTACATCAAGTGAAATGTCTACCTTGCACTTTGTGATAAAAGTAAAAGTTAACACATTTAGAAATGTTTTTCATCACAAGTATCATTCTGCAACACCATTTACCTACCCTACCTACTTTAACCTAACATTTTTTCTTCTTTATTTGGGTGCACTTAGACTGGCAAACCCTTATAAAACTTCTTTTTCTTTACATAGCAAGCCTACCTAAGTCTACACTTATTACATTCAAGGGCTCATATTACACTATTGAGCTCCTTTTTATTTACTCTACCTATCTACTTATCTGCCAAGTTTAAACAGTTTGGTCAAATTTTATTCTCTATCTCTAAAACATGAAATTCAAATATGACCTAGTCAAGCTTGAGCTGTTTGACTATTCATCAATTGTGGCATAAGTTAACAAGCTGCACACAATTGTTTATTACAAAAAATAAAATAGTAGTGGCATTTAGACTTGAACACTTTCATGGTCTATTTTGTTTGGGGTTCATTTCTTTCACTTTTTTGACCATTTTATTCTTTTTACCCTTGATTTTTCTTTTAGGATATACCCTCTTTACATTTTTTAATGTTTTTCTTTTTTTGACAATATGGAAACCTTTGCAACAAGAAAAGGTATGAACATATTAGAAAGCTCATCAAGTCAATCATGAAATATGACACCTATTAGTATAGGAGCATAACAAACACCACTAGTCATGAGATTTATATGTAAGAAATAGATTTCTTACTTCATACATGCCTTGATTAATACATAAACCCTCCAAAACCTAATCCTTTAGCATCTCAAGCAATGCCCACTAGTTTAACTATGCCATTTTTAACCATCCTGCAACCCCTCGGTGAACTAGTGTCTAAAATTATCGAGGGACCATTGCATCACATGGCCCATAATTAAAAGGAAACATATAGTTATAGAATTGTAGAGGACCTTATGAAATATCCATTAGTCATGTCTTCTTTAGAGGTTATTAAAACTTTTCCAACTCAACATAAAGCCTTACTTTCTGCGTTAGGCTCTATTGATTCCTCAGGTTCACAATTAATCACCTTTGACCTAGATAACTTAGAACTACAATTACCATTAATAGTCAATTTTCAAATACTAGTGACGATTTGAAATGTTACAATTCATCAATGCATCATTGATGAGGGGAAATCTCTTGTATTATGTCAAAGTCAGTTTCACACAAATTAGATTCCCTTAAACTCACTACTTCCTCCATCACATTGAGGGCCTATAACAGTCACTCATCCTTGCCTGTTGGACTCTATCAAAATGTCTTGGTCAAAATTTCCAATAAGATAGCTCTCATTGATATTAATTCAATGACATCCCTCTTGATTACAACATCTTTTTTCGACAAACTTACATGTATGCCATGAAGGCTGTGGCATCATCAATTTATTGCACCATGAGCTTCCAACATAATGGGAAAATTGTTACCATTGACCATTTGACACATTATAAGATGATGAACTCCATCTCACCTAACAACGTGTTATGCTTTTTTAGGTTCCAAAAAGAATTGGTCTCTCACTTAAATGAGTTTAGCCCATAAATATTCAAGAATTCTTCTCGCCTCAACACTTATCTAGGGGATCATCCTGTGATAGAATCTAATTTTTCTGCTCATATGTGCATCAATACCACATCTTCTGAAACAAAATATTAGGATTCCAAACCAACCTAGGAGCCCATGAATATGATGATGAGTGAGACCCAATTATTTCCATTCGTAGTCACTCAAAATCCTTTGTTATAACCCCCACCTAAATTCATTTCACATCAAGTGATGGCCACACTTACCTTACCTAACACATCATTGGCTTTAACATTTTAGTGATTGGAACCTCCCACCATGTCAACTATACCAATAAAAAGTCATGTTATGCCCACTACCACTATGGTTGTTACCCCACCCACAAAAACACCAGAAAAGTAGATCAGGAAAGGACATGAGGAAATCTAAGAAGAAAGACCCCACTAGCACCATTCATCCTAGGTGAACTCCCCCAGGTGCCCTAGGTGATGTGATAGGAAAACCTACCAATTAATTCCCTTGATTATAAGAATTGAAATTCCTTCTTCACACCCCTAAAAAACTGGATTCATCCTCTTCAATGAAGGATGAGAAAGCCACCAGGCCTTGTAACAAGAGCTTGCATACCAACCATCCTTATGGCATATGCACATAGTATGGAAAATACACCCATCATTGTCTCGAAATCCCTCGATATCAAGATGTGTTGATTGCACTTCATCAAGATAATATTGTTTCACTATCACTTCCCCCCACTCTAGATGTAGATGATCCACCTTAAACCATATACTGCATTTTATCTAAAAATAATCAACAAGCAACAAACCCATGTGCTTGCTATAATCATACCTCTCATTCTACAACACCATCTATAGGAGTGAACAAGAAAAGGTAGAGAAAGAAAGTTTCAACCCTTAATCAAACCCATTTATGCACCCTAACCCATGTATGCACCCTATGTGATAGGTTGGGACATTTGATCAACGAGTGTCCAACCTTGAGATAATTATTTCATATACTTCATGCCTCATTTTCACCTACAATATATCCATGCAAAGCATGCTCATTGAAAAATCATCACCCATGTATCATTTGTGCACAATATGCACATCGTATGTGTTATGTAGAATCTATGGGTGCGAACAAAAGTATCTTCTTTAGGCCTGGTGGATTCACCTAGAACGACAAAAAGACAAAGGTACTAATCTTTTCCTTAAAGTAAATAGATAGATGAAGCCTACCTGGAATCTTTCGTATGCTTAGCTTCTTCCTTGCCTTGAATTATCCAATCCTATCTACAATCACTATTATTATAACCTACATAGTCAGATAATGCAAGCCAATGATCCACAAAATCTATGTAGCATAATCTAATCACTTTATTCAATAGATCAACATGGTATTGAAACATATGAAACCGTGACATCATATATAGGAAAAATAAGAACTCTTTGCATTCATATAAATGGAGTTACTTACAACCAAAAATAGGTGTTGATCCTGTAAAAGAGCTCCTCCAAGTTGACTTGTCCTTTCCTTGTCAAAAAGTGCACCTCTAATCACCTTAATGCATGGAAATATATCTCTCATATTAGCAACATAAGGGTAGAAACACTCTCCAAAAGCCAACGCCTTGCCTATGGATGACAGTGAATATATAGGTAAAAGAGGTAGTTCATGAATTCTTATCATTTTACCAAGTAGGGCTTGAGATCCACTCTTGATGGGAGGATGAGCTCAAGGGATAAGGGAGGAAAACTCCAAGGTAGGATATGATAGGATTCAAGATTGTTATTTGAGCTAAATGGTTACAAAAAATCCTAGAAGCTTTTGGAAGAGGCTTCAATATTCTCTCTCTTTTTCCCAAATTTCTAGAACCAACATAGGTGTATAGTGGAGCAACCTATAGGTGATCAAAGCAGTCCATAGTGGAGCAAGATAGTTGTCAACGTTGTCCAGTAGGATGCTAGGGAGCATTTGTCCTTAAAATGACTGAAACAAGATGTTTTTAGGAAGAAACTCAAGGATAAGAATGAGTCATGCTTAGGTATTTGTGCAAGCATAATGAAAAGGAGATAAAGGGATGTTAATTGATCCAGTTGAAGGCATATTGACTAGATGTGACAAAATGACCTATAACAGATTCCCACCCAAAGTGGAAAGTTAGGAATGATAGCTGATCACTAAAGTGATTTACCTTATGACAACTTGGGATCAAGAACAATTGGCAAGATCATCATCTGTTACAATACATTTACATCATAGCATCTTTTTTGAGGGAGGCATATCCATACTCAACACATAATCTAATATTTACATGTACTATGACCAAAAGACACACCCACAGATAACTAATGGTAGACCCATGACTGGATGAATTCATGTATGATCATAGCCATCTTAAATTGCGATCTTGTATTACTCCTAAAATCGCATCCTGAATGGATGAAACTAGATCTGGGGTCTTCTATCCCATTCACATAACCAAAAAATGTACGAGTCTAACCATGTGAATCAATGAGATGGAGTCTAACATGATAGACACCATATGGTTACCTGTCATTTATGTAATCCATTAACATACATGAGGGAGATCACTGATGATGTTAATGGATCTCAAGGTACTATAGTACAATCTAAATGGTATAAATAAATAAGTTGATGTCGAATACCACACTATTGGAATTATGACTAATATGTTGTCCTTGATGGAAACCTACTTGATGAGTTGTATTTTGATGGCAACCTACTTGATGAATATGACAATAGGATGTGTCTACATATGACAAAGAGTTTGGAAAAAGGAATATTAGTTCAAGGACAAAGGAATGTTGAAGAGGATGTTTTAATAGGTACATGCGGGTTTTGTGAAGAAAATCTGTGTATACATGTGGGTATGAAGAAGAAACAATGTGTACAGTTTCCACACCATGGTATTCTAAATAAAAAAGGTCTTTACATGCTATTGACCCATAGTATTGATTCCAACAACGAATATTTGATCCCGAATAAGAATACCATTGACATTACTAAGGATTTGACTTATGGTATTGAACAAGGCCTAAGCTATATAAGGAGATGAATATCAAAGTACTTAAGGGTGAAAGTGATGAATATTTCATGAATAGTTAGATTTGAAAAAAGTGTACATGTAATGGGTTATTAATGAATTCTTTGATCTAAAACTAAGTATGCACTCGATAATTGATGGATAAGATCCAATAGATCTGAAATGACTATATTGATAATGGATTTATTTTATCTGTAATATTTATGTATGACACATGTTTTTTTATGTATGTCAAGAGATGGGTTTGTTCTAAAGGTCTGATGTGCAGCGAAGCTATAAGTCAATAATTGCAGATCTTTATGTGGGTTTGATAACCTGAAAGGTGCGTACATATGCGGGTTTAATGCTGGTAAGTCGCATGTCAATTCTGCACTTTGGATAGATCTGTACACAGGTTTGATTCTTGAAGGCATGTATACATGCGGAAGTGTTATGTGGAAAACACATAAATAAGCTAGAGTTTTGTTGAATAAGATGTTTGATCAATCTAATTGGCCTTTTTGTGTTTCTATTGTCTGTCAATGAAGTCTTAATTAATTATTTGGGTTTAACAATGATGATTGAAGTTGAATTGATTGATTGAAGAGTGATGATGTTGCTAACTATATGTGATTGAATATGTGTGATGGTTTTGTGATTATTTCAGAGTGATTTAGTGATTTAGGGTGTAACCTAGTGTTTTTTTTAGAATGACAGTGATTCAATTCCAGGGTTTAATGTTTTGAGATCTGTACATCAGTATGCTTCAAGGAAGTCACATATAAATGTAGATTTTCTAATGTAAAGTAGTGTTTATATTCTGACATTTTATTGATTAGGATTTTCAGTTGGTTCAGTGAGTTGATGCAATGTTTGGGTTCAGTATTGGTATTATGGTTACAGTGACCTAACTTCTTTGGTTGTCTGAAAATAAGTTGATTGATTTGGGTCTTAATTGGTTTAATTATTGGTTGATTCAGTTGGTTCAATGATTGAGTGATTTGTGATCAATTTCTATTTTGATATTTGGTATTGGGCTTAAATGATGGTAGTGGGTCCAGTCTAAAAATACAAGTTGTGATATTTTGTATCAGGTGGATCTAGTGTGGAGATTTATGAAACGTGGTCCATGGTGGCACTGAGGGGTGGAGCCTTCAGTAAGGGAGTCAAATCTTCCTTCAAATAGTGGCTGGTAAATCAGATCAGGGGGTAGGAGCTCCCTTCTAGTGGGCGCGGGTAAATGATATCACGGGGTTGGAGCTCCCTTCCAATGGGTGTTGGATAATGAGAGAAGGTTGTAGCCTTCTGCAGGTGGGTGTCTGCATGCTGGTATGAGTCTACACTAGTACAAGATTGTAATATATTTTCTTTATAGTAAAAGATAAAGAAAGAGACGACATCAATGGTGGTTGCTTCCCACATTGGGTTTCCACCTAAAAATCCTCGTGTTCATGTGTGTTGATGTGTTTCTTATGTGTGATGGTTTATCTTGTTCTTACTGCACATGGTTACTATTTAATTAATGCCTAATGAAGTACTTCTACACTAGTTCAAGTTAAACATATGATGGACTAAATGAAAATTTAGTTAACTGGATATACGCTAGTTTTCTGTGTAACAGTCATGTACATACACATGCTTGCTTCATTAAAGTTGCATACAGAAACATTTATGTGAGTTTTTAAAATACTAATTCAACCCCCCTCTCACTATTTTCCCCAACAATTGGCATCAAAGCCAAGTTCTGCAGAAGAAGCTTGATTTATTGAAGGTGATCCATCAAGATTAGTAGTCAATAAGGAGTGTTTTCTATTAGGCCATCTTTATTTAATGGAACTAACTTTGTATTTTGGAAATTTAGGATGAGAGCATACTTGTAGGCATTGGGAGCTGATGTATGGGAAATCATTGAAAGTGGATATCATTATCTAGCCTCCATTCCCACAGATACTGTAGGAAAAAAACAATATGAAATCAATGCAAAGGCTATAAATTCCATCTTGGGAAGTTTGACCGAGTTCAAGTTCGTGAAATAAATGTAGCTAAACACAACAAAGGGAATGTGGGGTAATATTATCCAAAGTTACGAAGGCGACACCAAGGTAAAAAGTGTTAAACTCCAAACATTCAGAATACAATATGAGACACTGAAAATGCATGATGATGAAATCATTGTAGTAATTTTTCTTAGAGTAGATGAAATTGTTAATTCCATGAGAAATATTGGTGATGAAATAAAATATGCTACTATTGTTGAAATTATTTTTATATCATTAACTCTGAAGTTCGATTCCAAAGTCTCTTCTATTGAATAAATGAAGGATCTGAAAAGTCTCACACTTAATCAACTCCATGGAATATTGATAGCATTTAGATGAGGAAAGGTGGTCCTTCAAACTTGAGAGATGCAGCCTTCAAATCCACATATAAAGGGAAACAAAAGGAAGCACCTAAAGACACAACCTACATATCAGATGAAGAAGAAGAAAACTTCATAAGAAAGCTACAAGAAGGAAATAAAAAATTAAAAGGTAAGCTTCTTGTTGGGTCCCTATAATACTAGTGATTACCCCATTACTATTGTAGTTGCATCCCTTATTAATATTTTTGTGCCCCTATTGTCCCCATATTGTTATTACTGTGCCCCATAGAATCCCTCTATTTTTATTTTTGTGGCTTTATATTATTATTGTTAGGTCGACTGGGTTATATTGTGACTCCTTAGACTCCTATATATAGAAAGGAGGTTTTGTCATTTGAATCATCCAAGAATTGTTCAGTTATGTAATGTAAAGGAGCTTTCCCCCTCGAAGATGTTGAATTCTAATGCGTTGATCTATCTTTTCTATCTTTTCTTGAGTTGGTTTCATGACATTTGGTATCAGAGCTTTGGATTCTAGGGTTTCGCTGCTCCAAATAGGTCATCGTGGAATTTTCGCTATAACATTTTTTCTGTGATGTTTTAGAAGCTAAATAAAAACCCATTTGAGAAGACATTGCACTAAAGCTCGAGTCCAAATTTCATAGCTTTTCGCGCTATATTTGTGGAGATATGATCTAAGGAAGTTGGTCTTTTTGCAGACTCCTGAATTACATTCCAAACAGGTGACCTGGGGAAAATTGTCATAACTTTCTCTTTGAGCATCGGATTGAAATT
>APFE030951668.1:126580-172369 GCA_000404065.3 Pinus taeda | reverse complement strand
ATGGTTGCAGAATGCTAGAGGCTGGTATAATTCAACCGAGTCAAAGTTCTTTCTCTGCTCCAGTAGTATTGGTGCACAAGAAGGATGGATCATGGCGCATGTGTCCGGATTATAGGGAGCTCAACAAGCTCACTATAAAAGATAAGTTTCCCATTCCTGTCATTGATGAATTACTGGATGAATTGCATGGATCAATTTACTTCACCAAGTTGGATCTTCATTCAGGATATCATCAAATCAGAATGAAGACTAAAGACATTTAGAAAACAACATTTAGAACTCATGAGGGTCATTATGAATTTTTGGTCATGCCTTTTGGCCTTACCAATGCACCTTCAACATTTCAAGGTTTGATGAATTCCATTTTCAAACCATTCCTTAGAAAATTTGTGTTAGTATTTTTTGATGATATACTAATCTACAGCAAGTCTTGGAAGGACCATGTTGAACATGTTGACAAGGTGCTACAAGTATTGGAGGAGAAACAATTATATGCAAAAAGATCCAAATGTTTCTTTGGAGTACAAGAGGTGGAATATCTGGGTCATATTGTATCTCATGAAGGAGTTAAGGTAGACCCTAGAAAATTAAAGCCATTAAGGAATGGAGAATCCCCACATCCATAAAGCATCTGCGAGGATTTCTCAGGTTGACAGGGTATTATCGCAAGTTTGTTAAGAATTATGGGAGAATAGCAACACCTCTAACAACATTATTGAAGAAAGATGCATTTTCATGGACTCCGGAAGCAACAAAGGCCTTTGAACATCTTAAAGAGGCAATGTGCCAAGCACCGGTCTTAGCTACACCGGACTTCACAAAAACCTTTATGTGGAATGTGATGCTTCAGGAAATGGAATTGGTGCTGTTCTAATGCAAGATGAAAGACCCATTGCTTTTGAAGTCATCAATCAAGGGAAGTTTTACAACACATAAGCTATTTATGAGAAGGAAATGTTGGTAATACTCCATGCACTTAAGAAATGGAGACCCTACCTAATGGGAAGACACTTAAGGTAAAAACGGATCATGATAGCCTTAAATACTTTTTAGAACAAAGATTATCCTCTGAAGAGCAACAAAAGTGGGTCACAAAGATGTTGGGTTATGACTTTGAAATCATCTACAACAAAGGGAAGCAAAATGTGGTGGCAGATGCACTCTCAAGAAAGGATGAGGATGTGGAAGCATTGTTGTGCGCCATTTATATTATCCAACCAGATTGGATAAACGAAAGCAAGGGAGGAATGGAAGAATGAAGAAGAAGTGTGGCATTATTCGAAAGTTACAACAAGATTCCAGTACGTCTGATACATTTAGCTAGAAAAATGATTCGTTATGGTACAAAGATCGCTTATACCTCTGTAAGAATTCCCAGCTAAAACAAAAGATTCTATGGAATTGCACACTTCTCCCTTAGGAGGGCACTCAGGATTTTTAAAAACTTACCACAGGGTTAAGAAAGAATTTTTTTGGGATGGCCTTAAATCAGATATTCAAAGTTTGTGGCGGAATGTTTGGTTTGCCAACAAAATAAAGTTGAAACAATTAAGACACCAGGTCTATTACAACCTTTATCCATTCCAAGCCAACGTTGTGAGGAGGTTTCAATGGCTCATTTCATCAACTGGTTTACTCCAGCGATGAAAGAGTGTCACATGGTGTGTATTTGACGATTACCCAAGATATGCACATTTTGTGCATATCCATCCATTTAAAGCACAGTACAATTTCACACGGCATTTATGAAACCATCAAAAGCTACCATGGAAATCCAAGATTACTGTAATACAGAGAGTCCCTTTACTGGAAATTTTTGGACAGCAATTATTTTTCTCTGCTTGGTACTCAGTAGCTCTCAGCTCATTTATCATCCTATATGTGGGCAAACTGAGATAGTTAAAAATGTTGGAAGGATACTTTGCGTTGCTTTTATATCTAGATAAAGACCAGATTGGGTCAAATGGTTGCCATCTGCGCTCGAATGTCGGCTATGAACAACTTCCTTCCAGTACCGCAACAAAAATGACCATTTTATGGCACTTTCTGGCTATGAACACCATACCATTCACATTCATTATTTAGAGAAAATTCTTAAGGTTCAAGCAGCTAGAAACAATACATCGAACATCAACAACAAAGTTTCCAGACTTCCAAAGCATCGCAGCGAAAGAAGTTTTGATGTAGGTGATTGGGTATTCCTACGGCTACAACCATATAAGCAAATGTCCTCAAGCAAGCTAAGAAGGATAATAAATTATCACCAAAGTATTATGGTCCGTACAAGGTGTTGCAAAAGATTGGTACTATGGCATACAAATTGGAGCTTCCTGCAGCTTCTCGATTGCACCCAATTTTCCATGTTTCATGTTTAAAGACGGTTATAGGCAACAAGCTCCTAGTTCAAACAATATTGCCAGAACTTGACGAGGAAGGAAAAATTATATTGGAACCAGAAGCAGTCACAGAAACAAGAACTCGATAGCTACAAAATCGATCTATTTCGGAGCATCTTATCAAGTGCAAGAACTTATCCGCTGAAGATTCCACATGGGAGGATGAGAATTTTATACAGAAGTATCCAGAACTACTTAAGCATTGAGGACAACACTTTTTTGAAGGAGAGGGGAATGTTGGGTCCCTATAATACTAGTGATTACCCCATTACTATTGTAGTTATTACCCTTATTTAATATTATTGTGCCCCTATTGTCCCCATATTGTTATTACTATGCCCCATAGAATCCCTCTATTGTTATTTTTGTGGCTTTATATTATTATTGTTAGGTCGGCTGGGTTATATTGTGACTCCTTAGACTCCTATATATAGAAAGGAGGTTTTGTCATTTGAATCATCCAAGAATTGTTCATTTATGTAATGTAAAAGAGGTTTCCCCCTCGAAGAGGCTAAATTCTAAGGTGTTGATCTATCTATTCTATCTTTCTTGAAGTTGGTTTCATAACAGGGGGCTCTGATATAGTGCTAAGCCACCAGTCAAAGGCTTGGTCCTATCGAAAGGAAAACATTAAGGGAGCTAAGCAGTAAGGAGTTGAAGATATCAGAGTAAAGAAATATTGTAACATTTCAATTGTGTGAGTTATGATGCAAAGGGGCTTTGATATAGCTCTAAGCTAAAGGTCATAGGTTCGGTCATATGTGAAAGAAAATGCTCAATGAGCCAAGGTCCAAGGGGGATAAGTATATTGGAGCAGTGTAATATCATAACATTTCACTTATGTTAGTTACAATATGTTGAAGTTCTGATGGAGTAGTACAATGAGCTTAATGGATGGTTAAGTCGGCAGCTAAGGAACTAAATGCAGAACAACAGAGGTGGTTGTTAACATTGCCTAGATTGCAGAAGGCTCTGAGACAAGGAACAAGGACAACATTTAACAAAGGCGAATTTGAGGGAATGAAGAAAGCAATCAAATACTTCACGTACACATTTGGTTGAGTTAAATGAGGATGAGAGTGGCCATTCCTAAGGAATATCAAGCTCTATGGAGAAATAAATAACAATGGGAGTCTTAGAAGAGTGTGTAGGCTGCTTGAGATTAAATTTTCAGCATGGATATTTATGCAAGGAGTCAGTGGAGAAATTGAAAGTCCATCTGTTTGTTTAATTCTATGACAGAATTCAACATGAAGACAAAACAAGATCAGGAGGAGCCATGTTGAAGTACACTTGGGAAGTATGGACACAGGTAGAAGAGATAGCCTTTTGCAGTGTGAACTAGAGAATTAAAACCATTGATTTCCATAAAGAAATGTGGGGGAGTATAGAATATTGTTGAAGTGATGAGTAGTGAGAGCTATGTAGAAAGAGAGGTCTAAGAACCATGAGAAGATAGAGTGCTTGAGCAATGAGAGAAGGGGGAATGTTGTGAGAAGAACAACGACGGTAGAGATGAAGTGTGTGCAATAGAGAGCCTATGCGAGAGAAGGTAGAGTGCTGAGGATATGTTGTTGTGAGCAGCGAGTAAAGAACAATTGCATGAGACCAAATGGATTTTATGGAATGACAGTGGGCTGAGAGTAGAAGTTGATTTTGTAGTCGACCATTTTGGTATTTTACTTCTAATGTATATGTCTCTATTTTAGTTTGAAAATTGTATGAAATAATAGAATAGTGGCAAGAGTAGGTTGGTGTCTGCATTCAAAAGAGGTTGGTTCCTCTTGGAAAGTTGGTGCTTTCTAACCTAATGGGGTCGGTGCCTCCTGTGAGTGGGTTCTCAGAAGCAAACAAATGTAATTAAGTAGGTTCTTAATTTACATAAAAAATAAACAACAATTTGGTGTTTTTTCCCCTCTAGGTTTCCACAAAAAAACACGAGTGTCAAAATGCGTATGCTTCTCATGTGATTGGTTGTATGAACATATGAATGCGTATATTTGATGCTTACTTTTCTTATGAATAAAAGCTCTCATAAGTAGCATAAATAAAAAAGGTACTAAAATCATATTCAAGAAAAATAAAAAAGAATGTCATTGTTACTGATTCACCGCCCCCCCCTCAGTAATTCCTTATTTCATCAATTGGTACTAGAGTCAGTTCCTTCAAGAACATCATAACTACTGGAACGTAGATCTATAAGGAATTACATCTAGGAAAGAGAGTCAAGTTTCTTACTCAAGTAAAATACCATTCTTTGATGGGACAAACTATGCCTTTTGGAAAGTAAGAATGGAAGTGTATCTTATGTCCCTAGGAGTAGATGTTTGGACTTTTGTGCTAGTAGACTACAATGTTCCTGTTATTCCTCCCATTGATGCAGATGGTAAATTTTTTTATGGGAATAATGCCAAAGCTAAGAATTCCATTCTCTTTGGTATTAGAAAATCAAAACTTGTAAAATTTATGCACTATAAGTCTACTAAGGAAGTATGAGTAAATCTTAACCAGAGTCATGAAGGAGATGACAAAGCCAAGTAGGCAAAACTTCTAACCTTCAAAATGAGGTTTGAGAGCTTGAGAATGATTGGGGATGAAAACATAGCAAAATACTTCCTTAGAGATGATGAAGTAGCAAATATGATTAGAGGACTTGGTGAAGAGGTCAAGGAAGAGATGATTGTTTAGAAAATATTAAGATCTCTGCCCATGAGATTTAATTCAAAAGTCTCAGCTATTGAAGAAATGGATAATTTAAAGGATCTCAATATGGACGAGTTACATGGCACTCTCATAGCCTATGAGATGTTAGTAGGAAGAGAAAAGTATGAACCTAAGGAAGCAACATTAAAAGTATCCAATAAGGGAAAGGAGCACAAATATCATCAAGACTGCTCCATCTTTGAATTTGATTAGTAGTTGTGTCAACTAGCTAGGAAACAAAAGTGTCATTCCGGAAAATATAAAGGGAAGTTTCCCTTTAAATGTTTTAAGTGTGGAAGAGTTGGAATTTTTTCATCCAAATTTCCTTACGAAGAAAAGGATGAAACGGAAGATGATCAGAAATTTGCAAACGATTCTTAGAAACATTAGAAGAAAAGTCTCTATAAGAAAAAGGTATTCTACTCCAAAGAGTATAGTTCAACACCAAATTCATACAATAAAAATTATTTGGAGGATGATTCAGATAAGTATTTAATCATGGATTTTGTAATAGACTCCAAGAAACAAAGTAGTATAGACTCTGAATAGGAAGAAGAAGAAGAAAGAGTAGTGGGCCTTGAAGGGGAACTCATTAGTTCCCTTGATGAGTTAAAGAAAGAAGGGAAGAAGAATAAGTAGCAGAAGGAATAGCTACAACATGTTGAAGAATGTATGTATAAATTTGATAATGAGGAGTTTTCTTATCAAAAATAAAAGATTGAAGAAGCTATCAAGAGAAAAGGTAGTTTATTCCTTCTACTAGAAGAAAAAAAGGAACATGTGAGAAACTAGAAGAAGAGAATAAGAAATTAAAACAAGAGCTGCTCAAGATGATATTCGATCCTTGAAATTTAAACTGGAAGAGGCTAAACGAAAGGAAGAGGTTCTTCAAGACTTGGTCTAGGAATGGGAAGATAATTATCAGAGTCTTGAAGTAAAGGTTGTCTCTCTAAGAACTAATCTTGACGGAACAAAGACCGAGAGGGGTTTAAATGAAATATTTGCAGAAGGAACAAGGAAACTATATCAGATTCTAAATATCCAAAGGCCCTCAAAAATCAAAGTAGGTCTGGGATGCTAAAAGACATAGGAATAATCTATGGATAAGATCAACTTTAGGACCATAGGATTGGAAGAACCAAAGAGCTATGCGAAGAAGCATAAAGGAAGAATCAATGTAGACAAAAGAGCAGTAGGGCAAAGAGGAGATCATCAATGTATAATGAATCAATCAACCATACAACCAAGTTACCCTCATGTGCAATCTCATAAGACTTCCAACAATAGGCATGCCTATTTATTTTATTGTCTTCGTTATAAGTGTCAGATATTTGGACGTAAAGTTGTTGATTGTAGAAGGATCAAAGTTGAAAGAGATGAAAATCCTAGCTATAATAAGTATCAGAATTTTAGATCTCAAAAATGTTCTCTGAGAGATCAAAATGGCTTCTCTCAAAATCCTAGCTATAATAAGTATCAGAATTTTAGATCTCAAAAATGTTCTCTGAGAGATCAAAATGGCTTCTCTCCCTTGTTAAGTGAAGTAGAATGCTTCAAATGAAATCATTTTGGGCACAAAGCAAGTGAGTGCAGAGCTAGGTTTGAATACTTATCTAAGTCCCAAAATATTAGGCAGTCAACTTTCCAAAAGGATAATGGTAGCTAGAAATGAAAGACTAAAAAGAGCATGCAGTGTGGACTCGCTCTATTAGCCCATAATCAAGAGAACAAATGGTATGTAGATTGTGGTTGTTCCAAATATATTATTGGGGATAAAAGAAAATTTATGTCGCTAAAAGAGAAGGACTGGAAATAATGCTCCAACAAGAATCAAGGGTAAAGGTTGTTGATCTAGATTTTCATTGATGTCAATATGGCAATAATCTAGGATACTAAATGATGATATGAATCCAAGGAGAAGCAAAGCAGATTTGTGAAGAGACAAGAGAAAAGACATTGGAAGCCATTGGAAGTCAAGAATAGGAGTAGTCAAAGAAGAGCTAACGGAAGAGGTCATTGGAAGCCATGAGAAGCAAAGAGGAACACATCGGCAGAGGTGCATAAACAGTGTTAATGGAGGAGTTAATAACAATATTGCATGAAATACGAAAGAAATATCATAGGAGTTAACATATTGAAGGAGTATTGCAGAGTATCAGAGGAGTTAACATGTCAAAAGAGTAGGGGTAGGAAAGTATGGACTTCCTTCATCGTGGTTGAAGTCCTGCACTCAATCTTAATCGTCAATCTCATAGTAAACCCTTAGATCATGGTCAACTGCAAGGGTTAAGGCCAATTTTTAATCCATGTGCCAGTTGAAGTCCCGCAAACTGTCAATTGAGATAACATTGTGGACCCACTGCACCATTATAATACATCTTAAAGAAATATCACATCTGCCATACTGCAAGTGTTTAAAGCCTTGTCACGTTAAAACCCCTGATCACGATATTATTACGGACCTAATTGCTCCATTATTACACGCCTTGTTGTAATATCACATCCATTGTATCAGAACTTTCATATTACAATTCATAAATGGATGTCATGGTAAAAACTGCAATTGCGATATTATGGTGAACCTGACTGCACCACTATGACATAACTTAAAGAAATAACACATTTGTTGAATCGCAAAGTTCAAAAGGGATGACATGTTAAAATCGTCGTTTGTGATAAAGTTGTGGATCCAATTAAGTTATCAAAAGAAGCTTATTGGAATATCACATCCATCGCATATCACAAGTCCTGAAGAAATGAAACGATGGTAAACAGTGATTGCGATTAAGGTGATGATGTTGTAGGTGGGACCATCCATTATATGGTATTAACTATGTTGATATGTGAAGATCGGTGATGTTGATATTAGAGCATAGAGTATGTTTTGGGAACGACTTGTAAAAGACCTTCTGAAGTAGCGATTGTGACTAAAGGAATGACATGGCACGTGGAATCTCCGATATGGGTATAACCTCTCTTGTGATGTGATTTCCATGAATAATTAAGTCCGTGGATGAAAGGGCCTCTCTGATATAATTTTAAATATGCGACATCATAAGTCGGCCTCTCTTCCAAATGAACATGTCTTTTGAGTATTGGTGAACTCGAAGAGATAGAGGATGCCAAAGATTGAGAAGTCGAAGGTCGAGAAGCCAAAAGGTCGAGCGAGCATAGAGGAAGCCGAAGATCAAGTGAGCAAAAAAGGAAGCCAAAGGTCAGGCGTATCAGGCATCTATAATAGAGAACAAGAATAGGTTCACAACTGGTGATCTGGAAGAAACAGAGAAAGTCGTAGGTCAAACAGGAGGACATAAGTAAGTCATAGGTCCAGCAAGGTTGGGAGCAGAGAATAACTACCAAACATATCTAGACAATATACAACAAAGGGTTGGAGCCCTTGGGGTTGGTGCCTTAGAATTGGTCGGATTGGTGTCCTTAGAGTTGGTGCTCCTAAATCCAAGGTTGGTGCCTTGACAAGACAAGGTTGGTGCCCTGGAGGTTGGAGCCTAACAAAGTCCAAGTTGGTGCTTGGCAACTGGTTCAAGCCCTATATACATTGTACTTAATTTATTGTAAAGATTATATTAATAAAAGCATTTATTCCTGGTGTTCATTTTGTGATCTAAACATAAATGATTTAACTGATAAAAATAACAATTGAAAAGAAATACTGATTCACCCCCCCCCCCCCCCACACAAAATTTCCATCAATTCGTATCAGAGCGGGCTTCTTCATATCAGCCTAATAGCTAGAAGAAGGAGTCTTAGTCACTATGAGAAATCAAGAAGTGTTAGGAAGAAATCCTTTGTTTGATGGGACAAATTTTGGTTTTCAGATAAAAAGAATGTCCTACTATTTGATGTCCCTTGGACCTAAAGTTTGGCATTCGATTTTAAATGAGTACACAACTCCTTCCACTCTTCCAACAAATCAAGACGAAAGGAAAGCTTACATTGCAAATGTAGAAGCCTTAAATTCAATCACTAGTGGAATCACTGATTCTGAATTTACAAAAGTCATGAATTGTGGTTTAGCCAAAAAAGTATGGGATAAGCTAGTTAGCTTATATGATGGGGACTCCAAAGTTAAGAAGGAAAAGCCTCAAACTCATAGAAGGCAATTTGAAAGTTTGAAAATGGATGATGAAGAAGATATTGAATCATACTTTCTCCGAGCAGCTGAAGTGGTCAACTCTCTTAAAGGATTGGAAGAAAACATTGAAGAAAGCACTATTGTTAAAAAGGTCTCAAGATCTCTCCCAGACAAATTTGACTCCAAAGTAAGTGTTATAGAAGAAATGAAGGACCTAAATACTCTAAAGATGGTTGAACTTCATGGAATCCTCATTGTCTATGAGATGAAAAAAGGAATCCCAAGTTCTAAAGATGCAACATTCAAGGCCTCAAAATCAAAAAAGGCGAAAGAATGGAATACCAGTAGTGACAACTCCAATGTTGAATTCGAATTGGCGCAATTTGTACGAAGACTAAAGAAAGGATCTAAGCTAAAAGGTAAGTACCATATTATTTTTTTCAAATGTGGAAGAATAGGTCATTATGTTGCAAAATGTCCTCATAAGCATGATAGTGATGGTGAGGAAAATTCTAAAATTATGGTATACAAAAAGAAAGGGTTCAATAAGAAGAATTTCTTCTCTAAGTAGGATGAGTTTGATGAAGATGAATTTGTAGTCAGAAAAAAGAAATCAACTAATCAGTTCCCTCACCACAAAGGAGGTAATGAAGAATCAGATGAAGAAAATGACCATGCTGGAAGCCAAGAAATATTATTCATGGCATTCACAAATGATGATGATTCAAGTCTAGAAGGAAATGTAGATGAATTGTTAATCAGTGCCATTGAAGAAAATGAGAAATTATGAAATAAAATCATCTATCTCAAGGTAGAAAACGACGAAACAAAAAGAAGGGAAGACCTCTTGAAAAATAAGATAAAAGAAAAAGAAGAAATTTGTGAAGGACTTGAAGCCGAAATAGTATCTTTGAGGAAGGAATTGGAGCCAATCAAAAAGGGTTGGGAAAGCTCTCAAATACTTGTCTCTATCCTAAATAATCAAAAACCTCAACATGACAAATATGGGATAGGTTTTAAAGGAGAATCATCAAGTACTAAGAATAATGCAAAAATCTATGCTGACATACTTTCCAGCAACTCAAAATAAGAAAGATTATTTCATCAAAGGCCCATCTCAAATCCAAAGAATGAAGAGAAAGTAACTCCAAGGAAGAATGTTGATTCAAATCATGTTTATTACAACAGGTACAAAAATATCTTTTTTGGGCATTGTTTTTATTGTAAAAATTTTGGTCATCAAGCTAGACATTTCATGGCTCGTAAGAATGAAACTCCAAAATTGAAGGATCAAACAAACAAACCATATGATCTCAAAGGGCAAGGACAAATCAAGACCTACAACTCTTTTAATCCCTTGGTCGAATTTGATCCAATTTGCTCATTCTGTAATGATAATCCACATGATGAACAAAATTTCCCCCTCAAAAGAAGAAAAGCAAAAGATGAGAATCCCAACATGGATAAATGTGGTCTACCTCTACGTGCACACAATTATGAAAATCATTGGTTTGTGGATAGTAGGTGCTCCGGACATATGATAGGGGACAAAAGGAAGTTTGTCTCATTGAACAAAAAGGAAGTAAATGTATCCTTTGGAAGTGGATATGCCAAAATTGTTGGAAAAGGAACTGTTACCCTTATTAATGCAAAAGGAAAGGCTCAAAATGCTTTTCTAGTAAACGAGTTCAAACACAATCTCCTAAGTGTTACCCAAATCTGTGACCAAGGACATAATGTTGTCTTTAACACTTGTTATCACTCAAAATTTTTCTCTAGAAGTTATCAAAAAAAGGAATCATCCGAGGTAACCACAAACCAATATTTTAGGCTTAGGCTCTAGCCAACCTAAGTCCAGAGAGGGCTCTGTCTTTATGATTTAGCTTTGTTTTTATTAGATTTTAGGCTAGTTCTTAGTGTTCATAGGGTTTTGACTTTGGATTGAAGGTTGGGTGGTGGAATTCTTGAAATAGATAGATAAAGCTAGGTCTTCAAGCCATTGGGCTATGGAGTCAATAAATGGATAGCATAACTAGACCAGATCAACAAAAGGAATGTTCACAGGGTAAGCTAGCTAAGAAAAAGGCAAATCTTCAGGTCTAATGGATGAAATTATTCTAACCAGGGTGAAAGGGTAGCTAAGAATCCTTGGACCAAGATCAGAATGAAGAAAAGAGGGTGATCATGAACAAAGAGAAATTAAGAATCCTTTGCTATAGACCAGGGGAGAAACTACAGAAGCTAAGGAGCAAATAAGAATTCCCTAACTAAGATAGTTGATCAGAAAACATTCAGAATGTAAAACAGTCAAGACAGAGTGCATTCAAGCAATTTCTGAAATATCATTCCATGTTATATATTTAGATTTTAGAGAAACAAACAAGATTATGAACAAACATAAGAGAAACAACTGTAAAAATGAGAGAATACTTATTTGTATTTCGCTTTACACAAGAATCCTGTAAAATATCTGATCTTTATTCCTTGATCCAGCAAGCCAATCGAGTCATTGATACAATAGAACTTTGTTTTGAGAGAAAAAGTCTATAGAAATGTCTTAAAATCCACACTACATACTTCGAAATGTGAAGTATTTATACAAAACATAATTACAAAATATCTCATAACAGTTTGAGATTTAATCTAGGAAATAAAATATCTTCATGCATGAAGATAGAGACAGATGTGAAACTGCTTCTTATTGTCCCTTTTATTGTGGTGTTGTTGGCTATTTCTGTTGAGTTTTAAGCCCTTTAAGTTGGCTGATAGTTGTGGTATTTCCACGCTGGAATCTTATCTACTTTGATCTTTCACTGATACTCTTTGACTCTGTTACTTTTTGACCTTGCTTATCTGTCTTTCACCTATTTCACCTAGTTGCCTTCAAATTTACTGTGGTAAATTTTTGATGTAAAACCTTTTCAAAGTAATTATGTCATTTTTTCCCACCATTTTGCTTAGGAAATCTCACCTTCAACATTCTCCTGTAAATTTCATCTGCCTTTGTGTATTTTGCAAAATTGGGTTTGGTGAGAAATAGATGTTTCACCTCATGTTCTAAGAAAAATAGGTTCTCTAATGTATCATACAATACTTTTCCAGTAGGCAAAGCTTTAATGCCTGAAGAGCTAGCTTGTTCCTTGGCTAACTTCCAGATTCTATTACTATAGTCCAATTGGGTCATGAGTTTATCATTGATGACCATAGGACTGGGAAGGCCTTTGTCCCTCAAAATTTGAAATTTGACTATAAACCTGTCAATGACCACCTGCATGTTGTGGCACTTTTCTTCTAAGTTGAGCATAAGGTTTCTATTGGAAAGAACCTTTTTAATCTCTAGGATGGCTTCAATCCTATCCTCTACACCAAGCTCATGGAGCTCATACTTGTTCTTACTGTTTAGGAGGTGGATGAGTTGATTTGCATCCTTAGGTTGGTCTCCTAATTCTTCCCTTACTTTCTGGATAGCCTTAGTGGCTACCTTCACCAATTCAGTTTGCTCAAATATAAGTTGAATTGATGGCCAAATATCATTGACAGAGTCAATGATATTTTCCAAAAGCATCTCTTTAGTATGTCCTAGTGGCTTCTACAGTGTTAATCCTTTCTCTAGGACTTTGATTTTCTCCCCAATCCTTAGGGATTTCTATGTTTCTTCTCTTTGCTGAAATTGGGATAGTCAGTTTCTAAACTTGCCACTTTATCCTTTAATCTTTTGAGCTCTATACCTTGGATGGACATCTCCTCCATAGCCTTTACCAATTTTGCTATTTTTTCAGTTGATGTGCTTGTTGTTGTAGTGGACTCAGTTGAAATTGTCATTGTTGTGGCAGGTGGTATTGTAGGTGTCAAAGATGCTGCCATTGTGGAAGGAACTGTTGTTTTCACTGTGGGAATGGCAGTTGTGGAAGTTGTTACCAGGTCACTTTTCTTGGAATGAATCAAAATGTCCAACTCCTTCTCTATTTATTTAAGCTGATCATTTAGATTTAGGACTAGATCCATAAGTTATTCATGTCCTTTTTGTGCTTCTAGGACTTCCATTATTTGAGATTGATGCAGCTGAGGAATTTTGAGCTGCTTCTTTAGTGCAACAATGTCATCATTCTTCTTTCTGATCAACTGCTTTGTTGCTTTCACATCCTTGCGATCATGTCCCAATCCTATCACTAAGTCCTCTAAGGACTTGATTCTTGTATCTTTGGCCTGTGAAGAGGCCTTCTCCAACTGAAACTGAGCTGACATATTATTTAAAGAGTTCTGCAATTGGTGGGTTGCTATGGCTTTCCCAGTCAAAGTAGAGTAAATCATCTCACCAGTTTTCTTATGTAGCTCAATCTGGTCAATGGGATGAATGTCCCTTGCTAGTACTTCAAAATCCACTTTTTAAAAATCTGTTGTTGTCCTTGGCTGCTGAGTGGTCGGCTTACTGAAGGTCATTTGCATTTTTCTCTCTTTAACATCATAGGCTGACATGAGCCTTGTTTGATTGGTAGGGGTCATTTTCAAGTACTGTGCATAGGTTTGGGCTTTCAGCCTCTCATTTTTGGCCTTTATCACTTTGTATCTCTCTTTGATATCTTGGTCATTATCTAATGGCATTCTGAAAGAGGATACCTCGACACTTTTCTGTCTTTACGACATCTGAGTGTGTGATGTGGAAGGTTCTGGGATGCCTCCAGATGGAGTGGCATGCCTGCTTCTATCTCTTTCTGTGATGGTAACCTCAGTTGTGTCCTCCGTATATTCTTGTTCAGAGACAAGATTCATTCTTTATCTCTTTTCTTGGCTTGTCTCTGCATAGGCTTGTGATGTTGTTCTTTCTGAACAAGTGACCCCTTCCCTATTTCTAATGATGTTTTTCTCCTCATTTAGAGGAGTCTGTTAGACTGGGGGTTTACTCATGGTGGCCTCTGGTCTATCTATTTTCTCTGATTTCTCTGGTATGACTAATTTCTCTGGTGCTTCTTATCCTTCTGGTACTTCTTATCCTTCTTGTACCTATGATTCTTCCTGGACCTGTGATTCTCCTGGCACCTGCAGGAAAGAACCCTAATCAAGCTGATTCTCTAGATCAATTAAAGTGTTTTCCATAGCAACTTCAGTGCTATCCCTTTCTTCTAAAGTATTTTCCACCCATTCCAGTTGGTTGGCATACTTTTCTATTTCAGAGATTTGATGATGAATGTAGGGAGCCATCTTGTTTTTCTATCTTCTATTGCAGATGAAATCCAAGGGATCGTATCTCCATATGAAGTTTTGTTTTAGATTTCATCTTTGAAGGATTTTGTCTACCTCCTTTCCATCTTCTCGACTATTACAAATGAAAGGACCTAATTGGTCTCTGATCCTAAGCTGGGCCTTCTTTTTGGCTTTGACAAAGTGTTACTCATCTGAATTAATTATCTGTCGGTAGTACTCCAGATCAAATAACCTCATTGGGAGGTATTTGGGTAGTTTATATGGGGCCAACTCATAGCCATAAATTCTAATCTCAATGTGGTTTTGGTACAAGTATCAATCGCCCACTTTGGATTGTTTTTAGGGCTACATAATATTCCTTATATCTGAAGTGATTCCTGGAGGAGGGTTGCCTATTAGCATTGTCATAATGGGATGTACAAATAGGTCTATGAAGTCTGTATATGAATATGGTGAGTCATATTTATGGATTAATGGAGTCAAGAAAATTACTGACCTAGGGTGACCTTTTGTGTCAAGCTT
Organism: Pinus taeda; assembly: GCA_000404065.3. Taxonomy (NCBI): domain Eukaryota; kingdom Viridiplantae; phylum Streptophyta; class Pinopsida; order Pinales; family Pinaceae; genus Pinus; species Pinus taeda. Next base: position 157,453 of record APFE030951668.1, on the reverse strand, counting down.
ATGAAAGAGTAAATGGGAACTTATCAACTTGGTAGTATAGAAAGAGGTGATACAAAACATATGAGTACTTGAAGACTCGCTCATTACTCATCCTAAGGAACTGGTGATGCATCCTATCAGATATAAACTTGGCATACTCGTAAATAATAGCAATAGGTTGTCCTAAAGTGTATATGGACATGAAGGCCAAAATGGTCTCATATATATACTCACTGGTGCTATAACCTAGGACACTGGATATCATTACTACAATGTCTTGGCCAAATGAGGAAAATATGGTATACACATATGGAGGAGGTTGTTTGGGGGTATACTTTTCTTCCACAATGTAGGTTTGGATTATTTGGGCCAATATTGTAGGGCTAAGCTTGGAAAATAAGTCTAACAGGTCTCCAATGGAGAGGGGAGTCAAGTTTTTCCCTGTTTAAAGTTGCAACATCTCATTTATTGATTTAGTAGTGATGGTGAAAAGTATAGTTTGGTTAGGCGACATCACTGCTCTTTAGCTGGGGATATAGTTTACATGGTAGTAATGGACAATTTTTGGGAAAATGTGAACTTCAAGGAATTGGTGCTTGGGAAAATTGGACTCCTAAAAACCAATTCTATCAGCATGGTTCAGGTATTGGTCTCTGTATCGATAGTAGAGTTTGAGAGGGGATTCATGGACAAAGGTGTCCTTTTTCTGGAAATCCTTGTCTACCAGGGGGAGATGGTCTAGGTCTAGATGAGGATTGGAAATAGGTGTCGCATCCATGGCAATTGGGGCAGCCATTCTCAGTTCTTGTGGATTTGAGAATGGGGGAGGTGATTTTCAGTTTTCTAGGGAAATGGTGATTCAATATAGTGTAAGCTTTAAGTTACTTGAGTTTCTTTCATTAATTTTTTATTTTAACTAAGAAAATCAGTAACTAGTTTTGAAATTGAAAGGTTTTCTAGTGGATTATGGCTTAAATACCTGAAATTAAGGATAACTAGCTCTGAATAGGGAAACTAGCAACTGTGAACGGTCGAAAAGGCTCTGTGTAGGCTAGAAGGTGAATTGGGTGCTCTATGGCATTTTTAGGGTGAAATTAGATGTAGGTTGATAACTTCAACATACACAGGTGTCTACATGGAGCTTTTTTGTTAAAAAAAATGATAAAAACAAATGATTTGGGGCTTTTTTGGTTTTATGCGCAAAAGTCAATTTTTGCGGGTACAGGTGAACAGTGGTCGTTTGTCATGTAGAGGCGTGAATAGTGGCTTTTTGGTGTGTAGCAAGTAGGCATTAAGTGGTTTCCATTGCACCGCTTTTGGGCATTTGGTGGTATTGGGGGGAGGCCGCCCGATTCCATTCATTGAGCAACACGTAGCCTCGAGGGCCCAACAGAAAACAACCCATTTCGGGCGGTTAATGTTCGGACATCGGGGGCTGCCCAAAATAGATAAGGGCCATCCGATATGGATTGGAGCAATCATGCAGTGATCGGGCATTGGAGTTGCATGGAGGGTAGTGGGAGGACCCGGCGAGTGCGATAGTTTTAAGTTAATGAGGGATTAAGGCGGGGTTAAGGTGTCAAGGTCATTAGGGGAGGGTTTAATTGGGTTTTCGACTAACTTAATTGTAGATCGATTAGTTAGTGGGTTTGGGTAGAAAATCATAGTTTATATAATTAAACTAGGGTAGGGTTAGTTAATATTGCGGGAGTTAAATATATATGGGAAACAGGTTTTTGTTTAGGATTTAATAAATAAATTAGTAATTAATAAAATGAGCAGAAAGGGGCACGTACGATACCCTAAGTATATTATATTTCATGTTTTAATGCTTTTATGATAATAACATAAAACTTAGGATATAGTGTTTGTGTGGGTTTTTGATATGAAAATGAGTTATGTGAGGGAATAAATACTTTTCCTAGGTAAAGTATTTTAACCTTAGGAAAAGAGAATTATTAGGAAAATGAATGAACTGAAGGGAGGGATGAATTTTTATGAGGGGGTTTTAGTACTTATTTCATATAAGTTGTTGAGCCGAGGGTCTAGTCCCTCCAAAAGTCAGAGAAATGCTCTGAGCCTCATTGACTTAGTGTTTCTAAGTACCTTGAAATTTATTGTGGGAAATTAGTTAAGTAAAAGGTGAAATGAATGAAGGAAATTAATTAATTGACTTTGATATCCATCTGCATGCTTGATTGCCCATTCACATTTGAAATACATGTCTAAAGGTAATAAATGTGCTTTGTCTAATCAATCATCACATTTCTGCAACCTTTCTTCTACTTACCCATCTACTCATCCTACCATTTTTACTACGCTTTATTAGGGTGCACTTGAGCTAGAAAACCCTTATCAAACATTTTTCTTTCTCTTTACAATAGTCAACTAACTAAATCTAACCTTATTACATCCAAGGACTCAGATTAAACAGTTGAGCTCCTTTTATTTACTCTACCTATCTAATGATTTGCCAAGATTAAACAGTTTGGTCATATTTTATTCTCTAACTATCAACATGAAATTGAAACATGAAATAGCCAAGTTTAAACATTTTGAATATCATGGATTGTGGCAAATATTACAAACTACACACAATCATTTATTATGCACAAAAATTAAATAGTAGTGGCATTTTGACTTGCACACTTTCATGGTCTTTTTCTTTTCTTGGGGGTTCACATTTTTCATCTTTTTTTACCTTTTTATTGTTTTTGTCCTTTGATTATTCTTTTGGGACATACCCTATTTAAATTTTTTATTTTTTTTGAATATGGAAAACATTTGCAGAAAGAAAAGGTTTTTACATATTACAGGTTTAATCTTAGGTATTCAAAATTATGACTCCTATTGGTATAGGAACCTAATAGTGGCTCCACTTGGGGATGGCATTTCCTGGTGAAATGTCAAGAACTTTGTAAACCAATGGCCTTCTGAATTGTTGTGATGTTACCCTGTCACTTTCTCTTTATCCATATACCTTCTAGGAATGAAGATACGTTTATTCGGCGTGGGTATTATGGTGGCCATGCGGATGCATATATCCCATATGGGAAGAATTTGTACTACTATGATGTGTTGTCTCTCCTGTGAGGTTCTTGTCTGGGTAGGGCAAAGGGATGACCTTCATAAAATGGCTGTCAGGTTGAAGGCACTTCGGAAGGTTGATTTAATCGGAGTCCCGAAAAAAGTTTCCATTTATTATCCTAGCCCTCTCGGCATGCGAGCTAATGAAGCCCCTACGTCTCGCCGTGGGAGTGATTTGAGAGGGAGTGGATGAGGTGGAGGAGTGATAGTGCGCCGTCATAAAAAATTCTTAGGAAATCACTTGTTGGGGCTTTAGAATTCACCCTCATGCACTAACGCCCCGCTTTATGGAAAATAGGGAGGACTAACACCTTCCTCCAAGTTGTAAAGGGTGTTTAATGCTCCCTATAGACCTAGAAGGGGGCATTAGCCACGGTTAATGAACTAGGGCTTCCCGAATCTCTAAAAATCTTACGAAATTTTGTTCTTTTTGGGTTATAGTCGATGGTTAATAGTATTTTGATCCATCTCTAATCCAGAACTGGACATGAAAGTTTCTTCTATTTCTTAGGCTTACCTGATCCTGATGCTCCTTTCTGTGATGTTTTCTTCTGCTTAACAATCTTCTCAGGGTCAGGTGCTGGGTCAACTAGTGATTTCTGAGGATTTCTCCGGGTATGCCTCATGAATTGAGCCAGAACTAAAACGTGGAGTTGCCACCAGGTTGGTTCTCCAGTAGAGCCGCCAGATAGATGATTACAACTAGAAATGTGTCCAAACTTTGTCTATCATTAAAGCTGGAACTGTGTCATTCTCCCAGGGAAGTTGAGCTTCAATCTCCTCTCCTCGGCAATGGCGCCAATTAATGTTATCACCCCAATAACTCTCCTAGGTTGTATCTCGGATATGCTCGGGAACATTACAAACTCAACATAATGTTGGAAATGGATGAATGGAAGGAATGATGCTTGTTCAAGCCAGATAACCACTCCTACTTTGCTTGACTCTAGACATGCGTGAACACCCCCAGACTATAAGGCTTTAGACCACCAATTACTCATAGTTTTAAGGATTAGGTGAATATGGAGAATACTGACCACACTAGCAGATGTACAAGACCATGTGATGGCTAGCTGCAACCAGTAAAAAGGTTTGCAAATATATTTCCTAATGCACAGAGAGGATGATAGCTCTCTGGCACTAAGTAAAAAGAAACCTGAATAACACATTCACTGATACATACAAGATTTTAACACAGAGGTAGGATGATAGCTCCTCTAATGCTAAACATCAAGAGTTCAGGAAAAATATATAACAGGCACAGCCTAGAATAGAATAGGAATGGAAAGTGAGCAATTAATAGCAAAAGAAGCTTGTATTAGCTGAAAATGAAGACAAGACACTGCAAGTATCAAAGCGGTTACAGTCTTCAGAAGTTGAACCTTACATCAAAACCACAACCATCAACTAATTACATCTTGTTTCTGGGTATATATAGAGTTTCATTACAAAGATATTCTGCTCTTCTAGGCATGGAGGGGTCATAATTGACCACCAACCGCTTTAACTATTTGATAGAGTCTCTGGTGCAATCTGCCTACTTTATTGAATGAATTTGATGTTCTCTGGTGCTCTGTTGTACTTCTCAAGCAAGTGGAGTGTTGTATGAATGAATTTCCATAACTGCTGAATGCATTTAACTGCTTGATACTTGTCCTTTCTTTCTCAGCCATCCTTCCTATTAAATGTGGTTGTTGAGGATCTATTACGCTGGGTATTGGATACTGGCCATCTTCATCCTTCGGATGCATGGGATAGGTCAAGGACGAGACGACTGAATAACAGACGAAATGGAGAAGGAAGATCAGCCATTAGATCGTGCAGATGGTCGGCAGACAGCGCTTGGTGGGAAGTATCAGGAGGATACGGGAGCAAAGCGATCATGGGCCATTGGATCTCGAGTGGGCAGATCCAACAGTCATCGAGTAGAGGAGATGTACGGAGTTTAATGGGCGAGGACAAAGGACGGGTGGTAAGCAGTATTGCTTGCACCGCTTTTGGAGGGTGAGTGGTAATCGTATGAGGGCTCGTAATCATAATCATCGCACGACACGTGGCAGACAAGGAGGGACAAAAACCACTTTGATCACGAGTTAATGCGCGGGTAGTTTGCGGGTGTGGGAGGAGCAAATGTTGTCCAATCATAGCAGAGTTGATCAGAAGGTGCGGATTTGATTGCACGGGGTTTTCGACTGATGTGACAGGGAAACGTCGGATTAGGGATTTTGTGAAGGCACACGGTTATATGGGTTTTAGGGTTTTAATGCCTGAGGCTTAAGAAAAGTGGAGTTTTATAGGATTTTAAACATAATCATATATAAAGGGGTTGAGAGGGGAATGGGCGAGGAAATGGAGAAAAGCGAGGATAACTGGTGGAAACCTTTTCTGAGCAAAAACAAAGGATTGAGCTTACTTCTGCTCCTCGAAAATCAGCCACATGTAGCAGAGCTAACAGTGGGAAAAATAACTATTTGAGCTTTCAAGCATCTAAACTCAACAAAAGAAAGATGTTGTTTCAAATGGAAAAATCTTGTTGCGGAAATTGTCTTCAAAGTGGCTTGAATGATATCACAAGAGGCTGAATGTCATGTTTGAAGCCTATGGGGTATTTGTGGTTTTCCATCCATTATATTGTTAATTGTAGGGATTATCTTCCTTGGTTGCCTATCTATATGGTTAGTAAGAAAGTAGGAAGAAACAAACTTAGAGAAACTATGGGTGAAGCATAATTCCCTGTTCATGGTGGAGATGCAACCTTAAAATTTCCAAATTCCTCAAAATGAAGAGACCTCATGCATGGATGTTGATGAGATAAATGGCAAGAAAATGGTGGATGCAAGCTTAGAGTAGGTGATGGAGAATAATAACAATGAAACTGATATATATGGAGTCGCTACTGGGTATGGCCTAATATCCCATTGAAAAAACTAATCAATCCATTGAACTGCAAAGTGATTTGATTTATTTTTTGAAAGATGGAGTGAAGGGGAATTGGGTGATTTCCATGGCTGCAATACCAAATCCCAATCTTGTAACTTAGAAAGCTTCAAACTATTTGATGTTGAGAACTGACATCATGGGTTTGTTATTCATAGCAGTTGGTACTGGAGGCATTAATCCATGCGTCTCAACTTTTGGAGTAGAACAAATAGAATTCCTTATGCCAAATGGTTAAACCAAAGAAAGGGTTCATATGATATTTTTGTCTTCATTGTTCTTTGCAATTAATGTGTGTGTCCTCATATTTGTATTCTTCATGTTGTTGCTGAGGGCTAGTTTGTCGTATGAAGTCACTTTGGAATGCTTTCTCTTCTCATGGATCTCTCTATAATTATTTTTGGTCTGACTCAGGATCCTATGTTTATTTTCCTCCTCCTGAATCCTCCATGTTGGTGCTTGTATAACTAAAATGCATCTACCTGGTTAATTGTACTAAAAACGTTGAATGTCAAAAGTGGGAATCACAATGTTTTAGTGCAATTTTGTGCTTGTATAACATTCTGGCATGATTGTCATACCTTATTTCACTATCTTACTATCTCTGAATTCTTGGTACATTGACCAACAAAGTCCTTGATATCTTTTTTGGTAATTTTAGATAACAATGGTATGTTCTATGCTTAAGAGAAATTTAGTTCAATTTTCTTATAAGCCCAATATCAATTTCTAGATTAACAATCACATTAACATGATAGTAAATGCAGATAGAACATAAATAAAACATTATAAGACAAGCCAAGAAAAGAGGATACAAAATATGGTGCCATCCAGGGACAAACCCCAATGTGCGGAAACCCTTTGATCGGTTCTTCTTATTATTCTTCAAAAGTTCAGCAAAGAGAAAGAGTACAATATGTAATATTCACTTGCCCAATCAAAGTGAAATCTATCTAGTCAAACAGTAGCTAGAGGAAGCCCTAACCAGAAAGTCAACATTGGCCCATAAGGAAGAATTTGACCTCCAAAACAGCTCAGTCAAACCTAGTCAACTTGACCTCTAACAGTCATCTGAATCAACCCAAAACAGTCATGAAAAACTCAGCCAAACTTGGTCAACGCAGGTAAACACTGCAGTAAAACCATTTTCCATTCAACCTCGGTCAAACAGTACATATTTCCTCGATTTATGTGCCCAGAAATGCAGCCTACCCAAATGGAAATTATCCCACCAAAATCGCAATCAAACAAGTCAACACTGGTCAAACCCTTCCTAAAATTCAATCAATGCTAGTCAACATCCAAAACAGAAAATTGTTGTCCTTTCCTTCGCACGTGTGGAGAGAGAAGCTACCCAAAAATTCGTACCCAGTTATATGAGGAGAGAGAGATGTGTGAGAATATGAGTGATGTCCAAATGAGGCAAAGGCACCTTCTATTTATATGAAAACAATGAGGATGAATAGAAGTGATTGTTGGGCTTCTAAGCCTACATTAGATTGTTGTCTGGCCTTAATGATTTGTCCATAAGCAAAATAAATTCATAATTCTATTTGTATATGTCAGAATGAGATTATCTTTAGATTAATCCTACACCTCTCGGAGAGAGGAATCCAATACAAATATTAGTTGCATCATATGAGCTGTCTGTTGAGACCCAGGTTGTTCCCTATGACTCCCAAGGGAATACAGCTAGGGTAACCACTAACCAATCTTTGGATTACAGCTTCTAGCCCAGCTGTAATCAGAGAGGGCTCTCTCTTTAAGGTTTGTCTCTATTCTGTGGAGATATCAGGCTAGTTATGAAGTATGGGTTTTGGTTTATGTTTGGTTGGAAGGATGTCTTGCTGTATTTAAAGTGAAGATCTGCAGATAAAGTTAGTCCATTGGGCAATGGAGTCTATGGCTATTGGTTTCTTGAAATCTTGAGTTTGAGCAACTAGAGTTACAGGGCCATTTAGATACTTCATGAAACAAACTTGAAATTATGATGGTGTAGTGTAAACAACCAGTGAAAAGAAATTAAGAATTTTCCACTAAGCTGGGGTGTGAGAAAGAGATATATTCCTTAGGAGCAAACTTTAATTCTTGAAACAATAATCATTGTGAAATATATAGTGTGAAAGGGTAGCAGTTAAGAATTACACCTTTATTACTATAACCGAAGAAAAACGTTCAGAATAGCTTAGATTGAGTTCAGAGTAATCTGTGATTAAATCCTGGAACTATTCTTTTTCCTTGCTATTAACTGTAAGACACAGGAAACATGAAAGAGATATGAAAGATAACAAAACACATAACAAAGAGTTATAAGAAAAAACTTATTGTGCCATGAAATACGCACGAATCCTGTAACCTTCAGCTAAACGCCACAAAGCATCAAGCAACACAGAGCTTTGGAAATTCCATCATCTTTTGTATTACTTCTCTGAGAGTTTACAATAAAAGAACAATAGAATAGATATGAGAAATATCCGACATCCAACGTCCAACCCCCGCTAACTTATGCGAGGGGGAATATATAGAAGTGTTTCATACAAAATATCTCAGGCATTGAGTCATCTGAGACATAAAATATCTTCATTAACTCATACATAAATAGTAGATAAGATGTTATTACAGCCTTTAATACAACATAAATGCTCTTTACTCCTGTCAGAAGATTTCGACCTTTGGAGCTCACTGAGTCGGTTGAATGCCTTGTTATAACTGCTGAGTGACATGTTTGTGCAGCTCTGTCCTCCTGTAGCTTTTTGGTCTTGTCACCTGTGACTGCCAATGCTGCTGTGGCGGCTAAATAGTTGTGTTGAGTTGGCTTCAGCCTCTTTCTGCATACCTACTGATATATCCTTATTTTTCTATGCATGAAAAGTTAAATATTTCAAAAAAGGAAAAAACATAATTACTGGCTTTGGTTTAGCAATAATTGTATTAAACTACTCCAAACTTCCTGTGTAGGCAATTGATGTCTCAAAATTGACCCCATGGTCTCATCTGCCTCTGTATACTTATAGAAATTGGGAGGCTCATCAAACAAGTGAGTAATTTCATTCATAATGAAGAATAAGCTTTCCACCCTATTGAAAAGGGTCTGTCCTGATGCTGGCCCTATTTCTGCTAATGTGCTGGCTGTTTCTGCAATCTGATTAGCAGCAAAAGTGTTGACCCTCTTGGCATAGTTTTCATGTGAAAGTAGCCTTCCTGAGGGCTCTATCAAGCTAGGAAGGCCTCTGTTTTGTAATGCCATGAACGTGTCCTGGAATTTATTGATATCTGTTGCATATCTTGGCTTCTTCTTTCTAAGGTCTGTACCAGGTTTCTTAGTGTCAAGACCCTTTTGACCATTGAAATGCTCTCAGTCCTATTGGAAATTCCCATTTTGATCAGCTGGGAGCTTGTCCTGTAGTTAAGCACATTTATCATTCTAGTGGCGACCTAAGGCATGCTGCCTAGAGATGCCCTTGCCCTTTGGATTTCCCTGTGTGCTTTTCCAATGAGCCCCATTTGTTCATGAATGGCCTCAATGTATTCCCACTGGTCTGTGATGGACTGGCCAATATTGGCCCATAGGATTCTCTTGAGCTCAGCTGTTACCTTGTCTAGTGTGAGCTCCTTTTCTAGCTCATTTATTCTCTTTTTGAGAGCCTTTACCTCTCTTTCTCTCTCAGCCACATTTTTCTTGGATTTATCATACTTCTCATTGATCTTAGCCAGAGTTTCTTTGGCCTGATTCAACTCTGACATTTGGGCCTCGAAGGCTTGAATTTCATTTCTCAGCTTCTGCATGTCAAGGCTTTCAGCCTGCTCTGTTGCTGGTGCTGAGGTGGAGGGTGTAGCTTGTTGTGTCTGCTGACTGGGAGGGGCAGTGGTTTGAGGAGCTTCCTCCAGATTAATTGTTTCTGGAGGAGGTTGTGAAGTTTGTCCTGCCTCCTTTTGCTGCAATGCTGCCTAAAGGGCAACCTCTGATTCCTCCAGCTTCTCTTGTGTCTGGATGAGCTCTTTGTATAATGTTACCAGCATAGCTGCTGCATCCTTGTCTTGTCTAAGCTGGGCAATCTCTTCTGTTTGAGGATGAAGAGTTGTTGGGATTTTTATCATTTTCCTTAGTGTTACCATATCAGCATCCCTTAGCTTCAGAATCTCCTGCACTGCTTTGACATCCTTAGGATCATGCCCAAGCTCTATTATGATGTCCTTAAAGCTTTGATCCTGTTGCTTTGCTGAGAGGATGCCCTTTCCAATCAAGTTGTGCAGTGGTATTATTTAGGCTATTTTGTAGCCTGTAGTTCACCAACGTCTTGTCTGCCAAGGAGGCATACACCATCTCACCCGTTTTTTTGTGTAATTCGATCTGATCCATTGGGTGGATGTCCTTGGCCAGGACCTCAAGGTTGGTCCTGATATAATCGGCAGCTAACTGTGGTTACTGCACAGCTGGTGTGAAATGGCTCATTATCATTTTTCCCTCATGTGCATCATAGGCAGACATGAGTCTTTTCTGGTTAGTGGGAGCCATTTTCAATAAATGATTATACAATTGCAGCCTTATGGGTTCACTTCTCTTTTTGATATCCTTGAACTGTTGTTTGATGCTCTTTTCACCTTCCCTCTATTGGCTTGAGGAGCTAACTTCTCCTCCTGCTGCCCTCTCTTGTTCCTGCTGGAAGGAACTTGTTGAGGCCTCCATGCTGGACAGGCCCATACCCAAAGTTTGCCCTATTGGCATTTCTTCTTCTAAAAAAGGGTTCAACCTTTGCCTCTTCTCCCCTTGAGTTGTTGAGGTAGTAAGGGGAGTCTCTCTGTCCCTTTTCCTTCTTATGTCCTCTCTTTGTGGGGTTTGGAGGGCTGAAGTATCAATTCTTGATTCTTGCCTTTGAGGTACTATTCATACTGGCTGCTGCTCTGTGACCATTGGGGCCTCTGCTGTTTGTTCTTTTTGCCCTGGCTGCTCCTTTTCTGGCTGATGAACCTGTTGTTGTTGCTGAACCTGTGCTTGTTGTACCTGTTCTTGCTCCATCTCTTTTTCCTTGCCTTTGCTGGGAGCTTGATTTGTAGTTTTTACTGCCTCCTGATGTGTTGTGCAGGATGAGGCAGTTGCTCCTACTTGAGGCTTTGGCAGAGAGAATACCTATGCAGGAAGTTCCAAGTCAACCATTTTAAGAAGATTTCTTCTTGCTCTCTCATTCAGTTCTTCATGTGTAATAGGTTCCTCTAGTGTGCCTCTTTTCCATTTTGATTGATTTGCATATTGTTCAATGTGAGGCAACCTTACATGGCCATAACTAGAGAGCCTATATTTGACCCTTCTTAATGATATGGAGTGATTGGGGTCATAAGGTTTCCAGAGGAAACTGGTCTTTAGGCCAAGGCATTCTAGCTTTCTGTCAGCTTCTTTCTAGCCTTCCTCCCTTTTGTTCAAAACAAGGTGGCCCAATTGGTTTTTCACTTTCAGCTGTGCCTTCTTGCCCTTGCCTGAGAAGTGTATCATATCAGCATTCCCAAATTGCCTGAAGTATTCAAGGGCAAATAGTCTCATGGGCACATACTTGGGCAGTCTGTATGGGGGTAACTCACAACCATATATTCTGATAACAGTGAAGTTTTGGTAAAAATACCAATCCCCAATTTTGTACACTTTGGACAACTGAAGGATTCTCTGCATCTCATCTGTCAGTCTTGGAGGAGGAAAGCTCAGGAACAGAGACATGGCTGGGTGGATGAAGAGGTCTATAAACTCATAGTAAGTGTATGGAGAATAGGCTCTGCACTGAAAAACTGAGCTCCAGTACACTACAGACCTTGGATTACCTTGTGCATCCACTCTTTTGACAATGAAGGAGAATTTCTCATGCTGATAGTATAAAATTAAGTGGTAGACATAGGAGGTGTATCTGAACACCTTTTCTCTTGATAGGTTCATAAACTGCTCATGCATCTTGTCTGATATGTAGGTGGCATAGTCATAATATATTGGAGCTTTGCCAGGGGAAAACATGAGCATCATTACTAGTACAGTTTCATCAATATACTCAACTGATTTATAACCCAGGATGGAACTGATCATATCTGCAAGGTCTACGCCCAATTGGTTGAGGTAACCAGTAAAAATAGGAGGGTATTGCACAGTATCAGAGTTAATAAAAAATTGGTTCAGCTTTGTGATCTGAGCATCTGTCAACATTCTAGCTCCTTGGTTTATCAGATCCAACAAAGACAGGGGGACCAATTTCTTCTCAGTCTTGAATTGCAGCATCTCTCTGATGGCCTCAGGGGTGATGTAGAATACAACTGAGCCTGAAGGGTCAAGCACAGCTCTCTGAGTGGGATCATAACATACAGCACACAGGTGAATTAGGTCAGGGAATTGGTTGACCTGAGGAAGCTTGAATATTGGGAGGAAGGAATCCCAAATGCCCAATATATCTGTTCCATCTACATGCTTGGCCTTTAATTCATTTAGCAGGTGGAGGTGGAACTTGCTATGTGTTAGGGAGTCCTCCGAGATTTGATAATCCAAGTCTGCTAAATCCTGCCACTCCAATTCTCTAAGGGGAATTCAAGGGGGCAACATTGAGGGCCACAGGTGCTACTGGAGTCTCCATGGTTACTTAGGAACTCTGCTTTGTATGCAAGTTAGTGTTACTTGTGCTGAGTAACAGAAAAAGTATTGCTTGGACAAAGAGGTGAATTGAGAAACAGAGGACGATAGGGTAAACTTGCAGCAATTGAAATACTGCACACAGTCACTTGAGAAGGCAAATACTTGTCCTTAACAAACCTTTCTCAATAATTAGGTGTAAGTTCCGAGTTTCCTGTTCACGACTGGGCGAACAGAATGCAGGTTTCAATGAAAGTTTTGTTTAAACAGGCTCAGCTAGTGAATTTCAACTGTTCAATTTTCAATGGGAACTGGGTGCAAGGAATTTTGCCGGTGAATTATGCGTTTTTCAGTATCTTAAGTGAGTTCTCAACTATTGCAGACAAAACCAGGCTCAGAAAAGATTTGCAGGGATAAATACCTAATAAACTCGACGGTCCGGGTCAGAAATGCAGGCGGGTAGGCGCGCCGAAGGTCTCCAGGTCGATTTGAGCAGGTTGGTGCAATTTTGGACGTAAAATGCATGCAGAAGGCGCAACAACAGTTTTTGCAAAAAGTGCAAAAAACGCGAAAAATTGGCAAAAATATGGATTTTTGGGACATTCGCGCCTTTTTCGGATGACGTCAACATGACGTCATCAGCTGGGTCAGGGTCGAATGACGTCAGCATGATGTCATCAGGTGATGTGGCGGCTTGTGAGTGGTCCACGGGGGAGGTGAGGTGGCAGACAAGTGGAGCAATGGCGGACGGGGGCGTGGACGCGGCGATGACAAAGGCAGTGATGTGGCGCTGATGCTGGCAGGCGGACTGGTAGAAGACCGGAAACCACGGCGGTATCATATCGCACCGCTTTTGATACGGAAGGGAATCTGTCAGAGGGGGCTCCGATACACTGTGGGGGCGACGTGTGGCCGAGGCCTGACGTCAGCCTCTGACAGATATTGGACGATAACTTTCGGACGTCGGGGCCGGTCCGATATCCACGTCAACCGTCGGATGAAAAGTGCCCGATCAGACGATCGACGGACCGATGAACTATGTGGATGATACGGCGTCGGGCGAGCATTAAAATATTATTTTCCATGGGATTTGTGCCCAGCGGGACCCTTAGAATTATTCGTGAATTGCATGGTTTTCTAATGTATTTTTATAAAGGCACGCTAATCACAAAAACTTAGGAAAAATGGGTTTTTTTTATGAAATTTCTTTGCAAAATCGCGCACACCTCAAACTTTGGATAAATGCAAAAACAATGGTTTTTCAATGTATTTTTGTATAAAACGCGCATTAATCCCGAACTTAGGATAAAGCGGAAAAGTGGGTTTTCAAGGTATTTTTGCCTTTTGAGCGGGTTAAAGGGTGCAAATGGGTTTTTTCCAAGGTTTCTTAGGCAAAATGAAGGGTTGACTAGGTAGATGAGTTCTGAAGGAGACCAAGGGGTAAGGTTTGGGTTCTTAAACTAACCAGATGTCAATTTAATTCCCTAGTAGTGAATCATATGGCTATAATGCCAAGGGGGGAATATTTATAGAATGCTTGGGGTTTATACACCATGGTGTTATAATAGTAGGGAAAGGGTGACATAGGGAGTTAGATAAAATAGAAGTTGAAGGTTAATATGGAGGGAGAAGGTGAATGAGGAGTGATATCACTAAGTTTATTAGAAAACAACTTAGCTTAGGGAGTAGATCAAAATGAAAAGAATTTTGCACAAGAAATGTGGCTCTTAAAGGAAACAAGGACCAACATAAAACCTTGAATTCTTTCATAACCACAACTGGTGATGGGATGTTAGTAATGAGTGACAAATAAGGAAAAAAGGGAAGTTAGACATGCTCCATTGTGTTGCTTTCCTTGTATTGACCAGCAAGATTCAGTTTGAAAGGAACACCACTTCTGCAACCCTATCTACCCATCTACTTGCCTAGCATTTTTTGTTTCTTCTTGGAGGGTGCACTTGGACTTGCAGACCCTTATGTTCCTTTTCTTTTCCATTGGCATTTTCTTGTGATTACCTATCTAGCACTACCCTTATTTCTTCTAAGGCCCCAGATTAAGCAGTTGGGAACCTTAGCTTCTCTGCCTAACTATTGGTCTGCCAAGATTAAACAGTTTGGACAAACTTCTTTCTCTATTCTACAACAGAAACTTGAAACATGGCATGATCCAGATTAGACTGTTGGACCATCCATCAAAATTTAATAAACATGAAAGCATGTACACACCTTGCCTTGCCTTGGAAATATGTGATCTTTGTATCAGCAAAGCAGAGCATATTTGGCATTTGAATTTGCCAATCATGAAATATGAAACCTATTGGTATAGGTATCCAACAGTGGCTCCACATGGGGATGGTTTTTCTTCTTGAAAGACCAAGAACAGCAGGTCAGCATGCCTTGGCCCTTTGGCTACTGCTTCCAAACTTGGAGTTTTTCATCCTTGAAACCTCAAAATTGTAGACTGTCATATTTATAACACTTGCTGAAGTATAGTCTTTTCCTGCTCCTACAAGCTCCTTGAAATTAAGTTATTCACATGTTTAAAGAAAACACTATACACAGTAAATTATGTACAAGGGCAGCCATACTGCATTCATGGAAGGTAGTCAAAATAGTGCTTCAGCATCCTACCATTGACAGGACCTTCATCCAAATCAGTTTCATCAAGATTCTTAAGAAAGTAGGTGTTATTTCCTTGTACTGCTTGGATGATAAATGGTCCCCTCCAAAGGGAATCAAACTTTCCATGCTTTCCTTTATTTTCCCTTCTTGAATCCCACTTGAGAACTTTGTCACCCATGTTGAAATCCTCAGCCTTGGTTCTTCTGTCAAAAGCTCTCTTCAGCTTCTCCTATAATATTTGAACTCTGTTATGAACTTGGTCTCTAGTTTGCTGCAAACATATAATTTGATTCACCCTCCTTTGCATATCATTGGGCTCAGCTTGACTTTCTTGAAGTAGCTTCATAACAGGGATCCCTAGTGATCAAGGAAATTTGGCTTCTAATCCATAGACTAACTCATATGGGCTGACCCCAATTGATCTCTTGGTTGTTAATCTATTTGCCCATAAGGCATTGACAAGTTTCTTATGCCAATTCATTTTGTTTTCTTCCAATACCTTCTTTATCATGTTTACAAGGATTTTATTTGATGATTCTGCCAGGCCATTTCCTTGGGGATAATATGCAGTGGAATGGCCCAACGTAATGTGGAATTTGTGGCTGAAGCTGACCATCTTCTTAGATCTGAAAGCAGCAGCATTGTTCGTTATTATCTTGTCAGGACATCCAAATCTAGCAAGGATATTGGTCTCAAGAAACTGAATGATAGTGGAGTCATTTTCTTGTCTACATGGGATTGCCTCAATCCATTTAGTGAAGTAGTCTGTAGCTGTTAGAATCCATCTATGTTGGCCTGAAGATGAGGGATTAATTTCTCCAATGAAATCCAAGCCCCATTGCTGAAATGGTCTCTCTGTTGTAATAGGCCTTAAAGGTAGTGGCAGTAACTGTCTCTTTCCTTCAAACACTTGACATTTATGACATGAAGTGGTAAATTTCTTGACATCAGAGAAAATAGTGGGCCAATAGTAATCAACTCTAAGTATCTTATCCACAGTGGCCTTCCAATACAAATGTCCACCACAATCACCTACATGAAATTCTTCCATGATCTTGTTAGCCTCATTTTCAATCAAACAGTTTAATAGGATACCCTCATGGTTTTTCCAAAGCAGATCGCCATCTATAACACAAAATTTTAAAGCTTTCATTTTTAGGAACCTACATTTAGTTCTGGATAGCCCTGGGGGAGCACACAGGTTTTGTAACACATAACAGATATCAGAATACCAGGGGGATTGTTCAAAGGCTACATTGATCTTTGGAGTCGCCAGCTCCGGTTCACTGTGCAGTTGGTTGATGTCTAAGGCTTGGAAATTTGTTTCATACATTAATTTGGCCAAACCCTGCCCTTTTATTAGTTTTGTAGGTTTTATTTCAATGTCAAATTCTAGAATGTTTGCAATCCATTTTCCTCTTCTACCTTCTAAGTTCTCTTGAGTGAGTATGTCTTTAACAATTGGGCTTGGTACATAGGCTATTATATGGGAGTATAGGATGTAGATCCTAAAGTCCTTAATAGCTTTTACCAAAGCATATGCTTGCTTTTCCATGATCTGGTACTTGAGGGGTGCATCTCTAAGAGCTTGACTAAAGAAAGCAATGGGTTTCTCATTTCCTTGGTCATCTTTCTGTAGTAAAACTGCAGCAATTGTGTGTTGGGAAGCAAAGGAAAATATGATGAACTCTCTATCAAACTGAGGGTTGGTTAAGACAGGGGTTTGGGTGACGGCAAACTTGATGCCTCCAAAAGATTGATTTGCCTCTACTGTCCATTTTACTTTTGAATCCTTTTTAAGCATGTTACTAAGCAATCTGCTCAGCTCAGCCATGTTTGGGATGAACCTTCTTAGAAAGTTGATTTTGCCCAAAAAGGCTTGTAATTC
This sequence comes from Pinus taeda, assembly GCA_000404065.3. Taxonomy (NCBI): domain Eukaryota; kingdom Viridiplantae; phylum Streptophyta; class Pinopsida; order Pinales; family Pinaceae; genus Pinus; species Pinus taeda. The sequence continues at coordinate 140,342 of APFE030951668.1, read as the reverse complement.
CTTTATATTCCTTGGGTGAGGCATTTGTAAGATGGCCCTGATTCGGTCTGGGTCAATTCTGATGCCATCTTTGGAAATAATGTGACCCAACAGTTTACCTTCCTCTAGTCCAAACAAGGATTTTTTAGGATTTAAGGGAATTCCATATTTCCTACAAGTTGTGAATATCTGCCTTAGATGTTTCAAGTGCTCCTAGTCAGATTTGGAAAAAGATGTGAGATCATCTAAATAAATGACAAGGAAGTCATGAATCTCTTTAGCAAAAGCAATGTCCATTGCTCTTTGGAATGTGGCCCCTGCATTTTTCAAACCAAAAGGCATTTTAACATATTTAAAGGTTCCCCATGGGGTTGTAAATGCAATTTTGTCCTGATCATCAGGATGGACTAGGATCTGGTTGAAGCCTGAGAACCCATCAAGTAAAGAAATTCTTGAGGCCCCCACTACTCTCTGCAAGATGTGATCCATCTTGGGTAAGGGGTAATTGTCTTTTAAGGACACTTGGTTTAGGTTTCTTAAATCAACACAGAGCCTTATTTCACCAGTTTTCTTCCTTGTAGGGACTAAGTTTGAAATCCAATCAGAGAATCTGATTGGTGCTATAATGCCTGCTTTAAAAAAATTTTGTACCTCTTGTTCCATCGCTGGGAGGAGCATAGGATTGATTCTCCTTAGTTTTTGTTTAAAGGGCTTTTGATCTGGCTTGAGTGGGATAGTGTGTTGTATTACAGTGGTGTCATAGGATTTTAAATCCTCATAACTCCATGCAAAGACATCCTGGAACTCTTTGAAAAGGTCAATGTATTTAGGCTTTTGGTCAGGAGGTAATGCAACAGACAGTTTTATGACTTTAGGTTTCTTAACAGTCCCAATGTTATATTCTTCTGTGGCAGTGTTGAGGGGCTGCAACTTTGGTTTGTTGGGAACATCATTGGAGTCAAAAATGTCTTCCAAAGGAGCTAAGCCTGTTGGAAGAAAATTGTCCTTTAATTGTATCATTTCAGTTTCATAGTCAGCTATCTCTTCACAATTAGTTTGTTGGATTTCTTGTATGTTGTGTTTGTTGAAGTTTGTAGGATGTAGTATTTGCTTAGCTGTTTTGGGTGATATTGCTTGGTTATTCTGTTTACCATGTATTTGTGATTGACTTGCTGTCTCAAGTCTTTGTGATGGACTTGCTGTCTCAAGTCTTTGTGATTGACTTGCTGATTCAGTGTCAATGTTTAGACCTGAAAACTCTTCCTGTAAAGTCAAGAAATTGTTTATTTGGGTATCATCATCAAACACCTACCAGTCCTTGACATTATTTGGGACAGGTGGTCTGTGTTTTATCTCTGCTATAAAACAGTGATGGGGCTCAAAAGGCAGCGTGCAGCTACTTGCAAATGTGGCCAAACTATGAGCATGAAGATTCTAGGCTCTAGGAATTTTGGTAATCTGAAATTCAGTGAAGGATTTTAGTAACTCAGTAGCAGCAGACCTATAAGACCTCATTCTTTTGTCATTGGTGACAAAGTTGCCTTTCACTTGTTGGATAACTAGGTCTGAGTCTCCCAGGATTGGAACTTTTATGGCTTGTAGGGATTTTACTAACTTGAGGCCTAGTAAGAGAGCTTCATACTCAACCATATTGTTAGTGCACCTGAAGTTCAGTCTATAGGCTCGGCCCTCTGCATGGCTATTCTGTTTATTGTGTATCCAAACTCTAGCTCCTGCCCCTAATTTGTTGAATGATCCATCAAATTCTAGGAACCATAAGATCTCTTGTTCTAGGGGAGACTGAATAATTTCTCTGTGGTCTAGAATTGTGAGTTGAAGTTTTGGTTCTTCATCTAGTTTGACTTTTAGAATAGTCTTCTCACTTGATGGGGTCAACTTTGTTCTTAGATTAGCAGTTTGTTCATTAAATTCCTGATCTTGTTTGAGTGTCTTGCTTTTATCATCATATGATTTGTCCTCTTGAACATTTCCATCTTTTGACTCAACCAATGTTTCTATGTCAGGGGTGCCTTCATTGATATGCTGCTTTGGTTTGATTGTCTGGATTTCTTCATTATTTGTGTGACCTGTATTGTCATTAAAAATGATATATAAGTCTATGTCAGAATGGACAGCATATATGGGGAAGTTTTGAGGCTTTTCTTCAGTGCTGACCATGTATTTCATGAGTGACTCTCTATATAGTCTCTTGGGTTGACCAAAGACTGTGATTGTGGCATATGACATGTCTAATTGGAGGGACCCTTGAAGTTTAGCCCCCCATGATCTTGACAATAACATTCCATATTTGGGTGGGATATCAGCAACAACAACATCCATCAAGATTGTTTTATTTGGGTATTGGACCAGGGATACACACAAGTCTTTTATCAAGCCTAGACATTTAACTTGGTTGGAATCAAATGAGAATAGGTCCTTATATGGCCTAGTAATATCTAGATTCAGCCTTTCCATGACTGATTTTGGCATCAGGTTATGAGAGGCACCTGAGTCAAACATTGCATTGTGTAGTATCTTATCATGGATATGCAAGCTAACATAAAAAGGTAATATCCCTGTGCCTGCTGTTTTTCCATCAACCTCTGGACCAAACAGCAATTCTGGGGTGTCATCCAAGACATTGACATTGTCTTTGTCTCGAGTGAGTTGGAGGGACTTCTTAATATGTTGTTTGTAGATGTCATGTTTGGCTAGTTCTACAAGAGGAATGGCTATTTTTAGTTTGCCAACTTCGGCTTCCAAATCAAAGTGTTTTTCAATCTGAACCCTAGTGTTGTGGGTGACCATCTTTTCTTTGTTTAGTAAGGTTTCCTTTTGATCCTCAACTTGATCTTGGGGCTTTTTTTTCTCATTCATCTCTTGTGGAACTTTTGTTGGTTTAGGCTGTAAAGATGATGCAGCTAGTGGCTTTTGTGTTGAGGAAGTTGTTTAGTAACTTCTTCAATGGTTACTTCCTTTGTGAGTGAATCATTTGTGTTCATTGGTTCTGTTACTATGGCACTCTTGGGTTGAGGTCTATCCTTTGTTGTTTCTGGCTGTGTTATGTTTATAGTTCTACTTCTTAGTTTGTATTGTTTGTGAACTTCATAAACAGCTGTGTCATAGCCTTGTTTGAAGTCAAGTGACTCACCTGACTTGGTCTGGAATTGTTTAATGTCCTCATCCTCATGATCTTCTTGGCTTAGGAAAACTTGGTGCTCATCATCAAGGCCCATTAGGTGAATATGGGTGTCATCCACTTGCTCATCTGAAGTGGATGTTTCAGCATAATTTTCATGGAATGGAGGTCTTATCTCTAGATCAGGATTAGCCTTGCCCATATTAGGGTTTTGGTTTCTCCTAAAGTTTGGATTTCTGTTAGGGTTGTTTTGTGGCGCTTCCCATGATGACTTTCTCTCCATAGATTCTACCCTGTCACCCAACCTCTTCATACCAGATATTATCGCATCCAATTTCTGGTCAAAGGCTGAGGGTTCCTCTTTGAAGGCCACTCTTTTTTCCAATCTTGCCCTGTTCCTCTTAGCAATTAGGTTAGCCTCAACTGTGATAGCAACCTTTTGTGCTTCTTCAAGGTTTTGAGGGGCTCTTTCTTTTAGTTGATAAGCCATGTCAGGGTCAAATCCATCAGGGAATTTGTATAAGGCTAAATCAGGAGGAGGTCTTAAGTTTTGGGGTATTGCATTGTATACATTATTGAACCTAGCACAATACTCCAACACTGTCTCTTGAGGACCTCTCTTAATCATGTCATATTCACCAAGTATGTGCAGTGGATCCTTAATTTTCTCCCATCTATTGGTAAAAGCTTGGTAAAGCTCATCAGGGGTGGTAATGGTATTTGCAGGAAGTGATCTGAACCAAGTTCTGACATCACCTGTTAAGCTTTGGACAAAAATTCTCATCCTCACACTTTCATCATCTATCTCATAGTTTTCAAAATGATCCTGCATCCTCTTGGCATGTTGAATAGCAGAGTAAGGGCCAGTGGAGTCAAAATATGAGATTTTGGCTTGGTAATCCTGAGGTAAGGCTGCAGGATTGGCAGGTAATTGCAGAGGAGCATATCTCATAGCCATATTCACAAGGTTTGGGGGGTTGACGAGGACAACTGGAATAAAAGGAAAAATGGGTACAACAGGGGTAATAGGTATAGTAGAGCCTAGAGTGTTGGTCAAGGGAGTATGTGTGGGGGATGAGGATGTTGGGGGAGGGCTTTGAGATGTGGATGGAGAATTAGTGGAATTGGGGGTGGACCGAAAAAGAACCTTGATTGGAGTGGAAATGGGGTTGGGATGAACTGTCTCTGGACTTAAGTCAGAAGGCTTGTCTGGCCCTTTCTGCTTCTTGATAAATTTAGGGATTGTATTAGGATTTTCAAAGGCAGTAGGTGGGTTTGGGTCAGGATTTGCCCTAGTGTACCGAAGATTCTTCTTGGGAGCCAGCGTCTGAGCTAGTCTTTTTGAGTTTTTTAGGAAAATTTGTATCTTGCAAGGATTGGACAAGATTTTGAAAAGGCTATATATATCTCAAGAACGAGTATGAAGATTAACTGAATCAACTCTTCCTTGAGGCTGTTGGTGTTGGTATAGAAACAACTTTGAAGGCTTCTTGATTGATATTCAGTTTTCAAATGTAACTTTAGCAGATATATCGTTTTTTTCTAAATACTGAAGAGCTCCCCAGCAGAGTCGCCATGTATGTTAACACCCAGGTTGTTCCCTATGACTCCCAAGGGAATATGGCCGGGGTAACCACTAACCAATCTTTGGACTACAACTTCTAGCCCAGCTGTAATCAGAGAGGGCTCTCTCTTTAAGGCTTGTCTCTGTTCTATGGAGATCTTAGGCTAGTTATGAAGTGAAGGTTTTTGGTTTATGTTTGGTTGGGAGGATGTTTTTCTGAAAGCTTTGAAATGTAGTTCTGTAGGTAAAATTAGTCCATTGGGTAATGGAGTCTGTGGCTGTTGGTTTCTTGAAATCCTGAGTTTGATGCAGCTGGAGTTACAGGGCCATTAAGATACTTCATGAAACAAACTTTAAATTGTGATGATGGAGTGCAAACAACCAGTCAAAAGCAATTAAGAATTTTCCACTAAGCTGGGGTGTGAGAAGGGGATGTATTCCTCAGGAGGAAACTTGAATTCCTGAAACAATAATCACTGTGATGGTATAGTGTGAAAGGGTAGCAATTAAGAATTACACTTTCATTACTATAACTGAAGAAAAGACATTCAAAATAGCTTAGATTGAGTTCAGGGTAATCTGTGATTAAATCCTCGAACTATTCTTTTTCCTTGCTATTAACCGTTTAAACACAGGAAACATGAAAGAGATATGAAAGATAACAAACACATAACAAAGTGTTACAAGAGAAACTTATTGAGCCATGAAATACGCAGGAATCCTGCCACTTTCAGCTAAACACCAGACAACATCAAGCAACACAGAGCTTTGAAATTCCATCATCCTTTGTATTACTTCTCTGAGAGTTACAATGAAAGAAAAGGAGAATAGATATGAACAATCTCTTACATCCAACGTCCAACCCCTGCTCACATATGCGAGGGGGAATATATAGAAGTGTTTCATACAAAAATATCTCAGGCATTGAGTCATCTGAGAGGTAAAATATCTTCATTAACTCGTACAGAAATTGCAGATTAAAAGTTATTACAATCTTTAATGCAACATAAAGGCTCTTTACTCCTGTCAGAAAATTTTGACCTTTGGAGCTCACTGAGTCAGTTGAGCACTTTGTTATAACTGCTGAATGACGTGTCTGTGCAGCTCTGTCCTCCTGTAGATTTTTGGCCCTGTCACCTGTGACTGCCCGTGCTACTGTGGTGGCCGAGTATTTGTGCTGAGTTGGCTCAGCCTTTTTCTGCATACCTGCTGATGTGTCTTTATCTTCCTGTGTATGAAAACTTAAATATTTTCAAAAAATAACAACATAATTACTGACTTTGATTTAACAGTAATTGTATCAAATTTTTCCACACATCCTGTATAGGCAATTGATGCCTCAAAATTGACCCCATGGTCTCATCTGCCTCTGTATATTTGTAAAAATGGGGAGGCTCATCAAACAAGTGTGTAATTTCATTCATAATAAAAAATAAACTTTCCACCCTGTTGAAGAGGGTCTGTCCTGTTGTTGGTCCTGTTTCTGCTGATGTACTAGCTGTCTCTGCAATTTGATTTCCAGCAAAAGTGTTCACTCTCTTGGCATATTTTTCATGTGAGAGCAGCCTTCCTGATGGCTCCAGCAAGCGAGGAAGACCCCCGTTTTGCAATGCCATGAACCTGTCCTGGAATTTGTTGATATCTGCTTGCATATCCTGGGTTCTTCTTTCCAGGGTCTGAACAAGGTTTCTTAATGTTTGGACCCTTTTGATCATTGAGATGGTCTCAATCCTGTTGCCAATTCCCATTTTGATCAGCTGGGAGCTTGTCCTGTAGTTCAACACATTTATCATTTTGGTGGTAATCTCAGGCATGTTGCCTAGAGATGCCCTTGCCCGTTGTATCTCTCTGTGTGCTTTTCCAATGAGAGTTATTTTCTCATGGATGGCCTCAATGTACTCCCACTGGTCTGTGATGGACTGGCCAATATTGGCCCACAGGATCCTCTTGAGTTCAGATGTCACCTTGTCTAGTGTGAGCTCTTTTTCTAGCTCAGTTATTCTCTTTTTGAGAGCCTTGACCTCTCTTTCTCTTTCGGCCACATTCTACTTGGACTTGTCATATTTCTAATTGATTTTAGCCAGAGTGTCTTTGGCCTGATTTAACTCTGACATTTGAGCCTCCAAGGCTTGAATCTCAGTTCTCAGCTTCTGCATGTCAAGGTTTTCAGCCTGCTCTGTTGTTGGTGCTAAGGTGGACAGTGCTGCTTGTTGTGTCTACTGACTAGGAGGAGCAGTGGTTTGAGGAGCTTCCTCTAGATTAATTGCTTCTGGAGGAGGTTGTGAAGTTTGCCCTGCCTCCTTTTGCTGCAATGCTGTCTGAAGGGTGGCCTCTGTTTCCTGCAGCCTCTCTTGAGTGTGGACGAGCTCTTTATATAATGTAACCAGCATAGCAGCTGCATCCTTGTCTTGTCTGAGCTGGGCAATCTCTTCTGTTTAAGGATGAAGAGTCGCCAGGATCTTTATCATTTTTCTCAGTGCTGCCATATCAACATCCCTTAGCTTCAGAATCTCTTGCACTGCCTTGACATCTTTAGGATCATGTCCAAGCTCTATTATGATTTCCTCTAGAGCTTTGATCCTGTTGTCTTTAGCTTGAGAGGAAGCCCTTTCCATCTCAAGTTGTGCAGTGGTGTTATTTAGGCTATTTTGCAGCCTATAGTTCACCAAGGTTTTATTTGCCAAGGTGGCATACACCACCTCACCCGTTTGTTTATGCAATTCAATTTGATCCATTGGGTGGATGTCTTTGGACAGGACCTCAAGGTTGGTCCTGATATAATTGGCAGCTGACTGTGGTTGCTGCACTGCTGGTGTGAAATGGCTCATTATCATTTTTCCCTCATGTGCATCATATGCAGACATGAGTCTTTGCTGGTTTGTGGGAGCCATTTTTAATAGATGATTATATAATTGTAGCCTTAAGGGTTCATTTCTCTTTTTGATGTCCTTAAATTGCTGCTTGATGCTTTTCTCACCTTCCCTCTGTTGGCCTGAGTAGCTAACTTCTCCTCCTGCTGCCCTCTCTTGTTCTTGTTGGATGGAGCTGGCTGAGGCCTCCATGCTGGGCAGGCCTGTACCTGAAGTCTGCCCTATTGGCATTTCTTCTTCAAAGAAAGGGTTTAGCCTTTGCCTCTTCTCCCCTTGATTTGGTGATGTAGTAAGGGGAGTCTCTCTGTCCCTTTTCCTGTTTACGTCCTCTCTTTGTGGGGTTTGGAGGACAGAAGAATCAATCCTTGAGTTTTGCCTGGGGGGTGCCATTTGTGTTGGTTGTTGCTGTGTGGCCATTGGGGCCTCTACTGTCTGTTCTCCCTGCCCTGGCTGCTCCTTTTGTGGCTGTGGTACCTGTTGAGGTTGTTGAACCTGTGCCTGTTGTACCTGTTCCTGTTCCATCTCCTTCTCCTTGTCTTTGCTCTGAGCTTGGCTTGTAGTTTTGACTGCCTCCTGATGTGCTCTAGAGGATGAGGCAGCTGCTCCTGCTTGAGGCTTTGGCAGAGAGTATACCTGTGCAGGAAGTTCCAAGTCAGCCAATTTAAGAAGCTTTATTCTTGCTCTCTCATTCAACTCTTCTTGTGTGATAGGTTCCGCTAGTGTGCCTCTCTTCCATTTTGGTTGATTGGCATATTGTTCAATGTGAGGAATCTTTACATGGTCATAGCTAGATAGCCTATATTTGACCCTTCTTAATGATATGGAGTGATTGGGGTCATAGGGTTTCCAGAGGAAACTGGTCTTCAAGCCAAGGCTTTCCAGCTTTCTATCAGCTTCTTTCCAGCCTTCCTCCCTTTTGTTCAAGACAAGGTGGCCCAATTGGTTTTTTACTTTCAACTGTGCCTTCTTTCCCTTGCCTGAGAAGTGTATCATATCAGCATTCCCAAATTGCCTGAAGTATTCGAGGGCAAATAGTCTCATGGGCACATATTTGGGCAATTTGTATGGGGGTAACTCAAAACCATATATTCTGATTACGGTGTAGTTTTGGTAAAAATACCAATCCCCAATGCTGTACACTTTGGATAACTGCAAGATTCTCTGCATCTCATTAGTCAGTCTTGGAGGAGGCGAGCTTAGGAACAAGGACATGGTTGGGTGAATGAAGAGGTCTATAAATTCATAGTAAGTGTATGGAGAGTAGGTTCTGCAATGAAACACTGAGCTCCAATACACTACTGACCTTGGATTGCCTTGTGCATCCGTTCTCTTGACAATGAAGGAGAATTTCTCATGCTGATAATATAGAATCAAGTTGTAGATGTAGGAGGTGTATCTGAACACCTTCTCTCTTGACACGTTCATGAACTGCTCATGCATCTTATCTGAAATGTAGGTGGCATAGTCATAACAGATTGGAGTTTTGCCAGGGGCAAACATAGTCATCATCACCAGTATAGTTTCATCAATATATTCCACTGATTTGTACCCCAATATGGAACTGATCATATCTGCAAGGTCTGCACCCAATTGGTTGAGGTAACCAACAAAAATAGGAGGGTACTGCACAGTGTCAGAGTTGATAAACAATTGGTTGAGCTTTGTGATTTGTGCATCTGTCAGCATCTTAGCTCCTTGGTTTATCGGATCTAATAAAGACAAGGGAACCAATTCCTTCTGAGTCTTGAACTGCAGCATCTCTCTAATGGCCTCAGGGGTCATGTAGAATACAACTGAGCCTGAAGGGTCAAGCACAGCTCTTTGAGTGGGATCATAGCAGATAGCACACAGATGAATCAGGTCAGGGAATTGGTTGACCTGAGGGAGCCTGAAAATTGTGAGGAAGGAATCGCAAATGCCTAATATGTCTGTCCCATCCACATGTTTGGCCTTAAGCTCATTTAGTAAGTGGAGGTGGAACTTGTTGTGTGATGAAGAGTCCTCTGAGATTTGGTAATCTAAGTCTGCCAAATCCTGCCACTCCAATTCTCTCTAAGGGGCATTTAAGGGAGCAACATTGAGGGCCACCGGTGCAACTGGAGTCTCCATGGTTACTTAGACTCTGTTTTGTATGAAGACTAATGTTACTTAGCCTGGGCAACAAGAGCACTGCCTGAGTGAAGAGGTGAATTGGAGAAATGGAGGATGTCAGGGTAAGCTTGCAGCAATTGAAATACTGCCCACAGTTACTTGAGAAGGTGAATAGTTGTCTTCGGCAAAGCATTTTTAACAATTGGGTGTAGGTACCAGGTTTTCTGTTCACAACTGCGCGAACAACAATGCTGGTTTTCAATGAAAGTTTAGTCCAAACAGGCTCGGCTAATGAATTTCGACCGTTAAATTTCTAAGTGGGAACTGGGTGCAGGGAATTCTCCGATGAATTATGCGTTTATAGTGCCTTAAGTGAGTTTTTAGTTATTACAGACAAAAATAAGGCTTAGAGAAGACTTGCAGGGATAAATACCTGGTAAACTCGATGGTCTGGTTCACGGATGCAGGTGGGTAGGCGCGCCGAAGGTCTCCAGGTCGATTTGAGCAGGTTGGTGCAATTGGTCGTAAAATGCATGCAGAGGGCGTGACAACAATTTTTTCCAAAAGTGCAAAAAGAACGCGAAAATTGACAAAATATGGCTTTTTTTGGTACATTCGCGCCTTTTTGGATGATGTCATCAGGTGGGTCAGGGTCGGGTGACGTCAGCATGACATCATCAGGTGACGTGGTGGCCTGTGAGTGGTCCACGGGGGTGGTGAGGTGGCAGACAGGTGGAGCAATGGCGGACGGAGGTTGCGGACGCGGTGCTGACGCAGGCAGTGACGCGGCGCTGACGCAGGCAGGCGGATTGGCGGAAAACCGAAAACCACAGCGGTATTATATCGCACCGCTTTTGATACGGTAGGGAATCTGTCAGAAGGGGCTCCGATACAATTTGGGGGCGACGCGTGGACCCGGCCTGACGTCAGCCTTTGACAGATATCAGACGATATCTTTCGGACGTCGGGGCCGGTCCGATATCCGCGTCAACCGTCGGATAAAAAGGGCTTGATCGGACAGTCGACGGGCCATAGATCTGCGCGGATGATACGACGTCGGGCGGGTATTAAAATATTGTTTTCCTTGGGATTTGCGCCCGGCGGGGCCCTTAGAAATGTTAATGATTTTTCATAGTTTCTAATGTATTTCTTATTTAAATCGCGCATGGCCAAAAACTTTGGGATAAGGCGGACAACTATGGTTTTTTAATGAAATTTTGCAAAATCGCGGATGGGTTTCAAAACATAGGCTAAGTGGGTTTTTGATATAATTTCGCATAAAAGCGCGAATGGGTCCCAAACTTAGGATAAGGCAGATAAAGTGGCTTTTTCCATATATTTTGCATTTTGAGCGGGTCTAAGGGTGAAAAGGGGTTTTTTCAAGGTTGCTTAGGCAAAGTGAAGTGTTGGCTAAATAAATGAGTTTCTGAGGGATGAAGATAGGTTAGGCTTGGGTTCTCAGACTGACCAGATGTCAATTTGATTCCCTGGTAGTGAATCATATGGCTATAATGCCAAGGAGGGCATATTTATAGAATGCTTAGGGTTTATACACCATGGTGTTATAATAGTAGGGAAAGGGTAACATAGGGAGTTAGGTAATAAAGTTAGAGGTTAATACGGAGGGAGACGGTGAATGAGGAGTGATATTACTAAGGTTTCTTTGAAAACAACTTAGTTTAGGGAGTAGATCAAAATGAAAAGAATTTTGCACAAGAAATGTGGCTCTTAGGAATCAAGAACCAACATAAAACCTTGAATTTCTTTCATAAACACAACTGGTGCAGGGATGTTAGTAATGAGTGATGAATCAGGAAAGAAGGGAAGTTAGACATGCTCCATTATGTTGTTTTCCTTGTTTTGATCAGTGAAATTCAGCTTGGAAGGAACACCACTTCTGCAACCCCATCTACCTACCCAGCTATTTGCCTAGCATTTTTTGTTTCTTCTTGGAGGGTGCACTTGGACTTGCAAACCCTTATGTGCCTTTTCTTTTTCATTGGCTTTTTCCTTTGATTTCCTATCTAGCATTACCCTTATTTCTTCCAAGGCCCCAGGTTAAGCAGTTGGGAACCTTAGCTTCTCTGCCTAACTATTGATCTACCAAGATTAAACAGTTTGGACAGACTTCTTTCTCTACTCTATAGCAGCAAATTGAAACATGACATGATCCAGATTAGACTGTTGGACCATCCATCAAAATTGTGATAAACATGAAGGCATGTATACACCTTGCCTTTCTTTGAAAATATGGGATCTTTGTATCAGCAAAGCAGAGCATATTTGGCATTTAAATTTGCCCATCATGAAATATGAAACCTATTGGTATAGGTATCCAACAGTGGCTCCACATGGGGATGGTTTTTATTTTTGAAATACCAAGAACAGCAGGTCAGCATGCCTTGGCCCCTTGGCTATTGTTTCAAAACTTGGAGCTTTTCATCCTTGAAACCTCAAAATTACAGACTGCCATATTTATAACTTGCTGAAGACAGCCTTTTCCTGCTTCTGCAAGATCATAAAAATTAAGTTATTCACATGTTTTTAAAGAAAGTACTATACAATTATGTACAAGGGAAGCCATGCTGCACTCATGGAAGGTATTCGAAATAGTGCTTTAGCATCCTGCCATTGACAGGACCTTCATCAAAATCAGTTTCATCAAGATTCTTGAGAAAGTAGGTGTTATTTCCTTGTACTGCTTGGATGAGAAATGGTCCCCTCCAAAGGGAGTCAAACTTTCCATGCTTTCCTTTATTTTCTCTTCTTGAATCCCACTTGAGAACTTTGTCATCCATGTTTAAATCTTCAACCTTGGTCCTTCTGTCAGATGCTTTCTTGAGCTTCTCTTGTAGGATTTGAACTCTGTTATAAACTTGGTCTCTGGTTTGCTGCAAACATATAATTTGATTTACCCTCCTTTGCATATCATTTGGCTCAGCTTGACTTTCTTGTAGTAGCTTCATTACAGGGATCCCTAGTGATGAAGGGAATTTGGCTTCTAGTCCATAGACCAACTCATATGGGCTAACTCCAATTGATCTTTTGGTTGTTAATCTGTCTGCCCATAAGGCATTGACAAGTTTCTTATGCCAATTCTTTTTGTTTTCCTCCAACACCTTCTTTATCATGTTTACAAGGCTTTTATTTGAAGATTCATCAAGGCCATTTCCTTGGGGATAATATGCAGTGGAATGGCCCAAAGTAATGTGGAATTTGTGGCAGAAGCTGACCATCTTCTTAGATCTGAAAGAAGCAGCATTTTCTGTTATTATTTTATCTGGACATCCAAATCTAGCAAGGATATTGGTCTCAAGAAACTGAATGATAGTGGAGTCATTTGCTTGTCTGCATGGGATTGCCGCAATCCATTTTGTGAAGTAGTCTGTAGCTGTTAGAATCCATCTATGTTGGCTTGAAGATGAGGGATTAATTTCTCCAATGAAATCCAAGCCCCATTGCTGAAATGGTCTCTCTGTTGCAATAGGCCTTAGAGGAAGTGGCAATAACTGTCTTTTTCCTTCAAACACTTGACATTTATGACATGAAGTGGTAAATTTCTTGATGTCAGAGAAAACAGTAGGCCAATATTATCCAGCTCTCAGTATCTTGTCCACAGTGGACTTCCAATACAAATGTCCCCCACAGTCACCTGCATGAAATTCTTCCATGATTTTGTTAGCCTCATTTTCAATCAAACAGTTTAATAGGATACCCTCATGGTTTTTCCAAAGAGGATTGCCCTCTATAGCACAGAATTTTAACGATTTCAATTTTATGAACCTACACTTAGTTCTGGACAGCCCTGGGGGAGCACACATGTTTTGTAACACATAACAGATATCAGAATACCAGGGGGATTGTTCAAAGGCTACATTGATCTTTGGAGTCGCCAGCTACGGTTCACTGTCCAGTTGATTGATGTCCAGGGCTTGGAAATTTGTTTTAGACATTAATTTGGCCAAACCCTGCCCTTTTATCAATTTTGTAGGTTTTATTTCAATATCAAATTCTAGAATGTTTTCAATCCATTTTCCTCTTCTACCCTCTAAGTTCTCTTGAGTAAGTATGTCTTTAACAATTGGGCTAGGTACATAGGCTATCACATGGGAGTATAGG
>APFE030951668.1:53880-97252 GCA_000404065.3 Pinus taeda | reverse complement strand
CCCCTGGACCCCCCCTGCAGCGAATATTTTACGGGCGGCGTTGTCGCCCCCATTTTGAACTGGGGTCCAATGTGGCGGTACTTTTGAATATAGAAGATAATCAGGCTCCACACCCAACAGAACATAAATAAAACAATAGCAGACAAGCCAAGACAAGAGGACCCAAGATATGGCGCCAACCAGGGACAAACCCCAATGTGGGGAAACCCTTTGATCAATTCTTCTTATTATTCCTCAAAAGTTCAGCAGAGACAAAGAGTACAATATGTAATATTCACTTTCCCAATCCAAGTGAAATATGTCCAGTGAAACAATAGCTAAGCCCTAACCAGAAATTCAGTGTTAATCAACAGGGTAGAATTTGACCTCCAAAACATCTCGGTCAAACCTAATCAACTCGGCCTCCAACAGTCAGCTAAATCAGCCCAAAACAATCACGAAAAACTCTGTCAAACTTGGTCAACGCTGTAGTCAAACCATTTTGCAGTCAACGTTGGCGAAATAGTAAGGATTGCCTCAATTTATGTGCCTAGAAATGTGGCTTGCCCAAACAGATTTTATCCCATTAAAATCACAGTCAAACAAGTAAAAATTGGTCAAACCCTTCCTGAAATTCGGTCAACATCCAAAACAAAAAATTGTTGTCCATTCAAAAACACATGTGGAGAGATAAGCTGCCTAGAAATCTGTATTTTGGTGTTGGTCCTATTTATTTGGAGTTATAGCTGACAACCTTAAGCCTAAGAGCTCGTCCCTGGAGTAAGGGAAGAATTCCTTAGAAGAGAGAGATGTGTGAGAAGATGAGTGATGTATAAACGCGGAAAAGACACCTTTTATTTATATGCAAATGTTGAGGATGAATAGATGTCACTATTGGGCTTCTGAGCCTACATTAGGTTGTTGGCCAACCTTAGCAATTTTTCAATAAGAAAAATAAATTCATAATTCTATTTGTACATGTCAGAATGAGATGATCTATAGATCAATCCTACACCTCTTGGAGAGAGGAATCCAATAAAAATAGCAGTTGCATCATATGATCTATCCAAGGTGGAGTTTGGCCCTAGTTTCTAAATTTAACATTTGTTGAGGATGACCCCTCTGAAACATTTCTTGATAGTAAAGGTGCATAGATTTCATTTATTTGCCTCATAATTACACAAAAAAATTTGGATATTTCTAACTTGTCATAATATAACATAGGCTATGTTTTAGCTATCAGAAATATCTTATTAAAGGAGATTCTTTTTGTGACAAAACATTTATAGTATTCATTGCTATTTTTGGGGTTGCATTCCTTTCTGTCTTTTCTTTTGTTCCTGAGATGAAAGGCCTAATTATGAAGATGTTTCTCTCTCCACTACCTTGCAATGATGTTATTTTTTTTTAATTATACTTGAATTTCACTGATAATAACCTGGATTTATATATTGCTTTTAACACAAAATTGGCATCATGGTAAACATAATATTATCCCATTAAGTATGACCTAAATATGGTTCAAAGAATCTCATCTTTAGCCCATGCATGTGGCACAGTAATTTCTGAGGTGTGAAGTTTTATTAGAGGCACTATTTGTTTGTTTGTTTTGGTTAGAAAAGGGTTTTCTCTTGGTTTTATGTGACTTCCAATTTATCATTTGTAGCATGTTGAGAAATGGAAAATAATTATGTGTGGCATTTATCTTGCAAAAATTAATGTTGAATGAAAGGATATAGAATTTATCCAAGCTACAATTTGCTTTGTTAAAAGTAGAAGAACATCTTAAAAGTTGCCTACGAATACACCATATACAAAGTTTGAACACAAGTAATATATGGATTTTTATTTTGCAGATATGTTATTTTTTCTACCCAAGATATCACAACAAGAAAAATATTGATATTGTAGGAGTTGTTTGAGGACCTCATTAAGGTCAATTTTCCTGATGTCCAACTTGATTAATACCTTCTCATGACAGGAAGACTTTAAATATGAATCAATATGTTCCTGAAACAAATAAACTTCAAAGTTTATATATATAAAAGATAAAAAAAAAATATCAATTCCTTCATTTGATTGATACTTGACTTTGGTGTGGGTAGGTTACAGGAAATGAGATTGGAAAAAGGATAGGGAGACAATGTAGAACATGTCTTGGATATGACTCATTTGTTGTTGGAGATCCTTCAAGCACCTGAGCCATCAACTTTGGAAATGTTTCTAGTAGGGATTCCTATGGTTTTTAATGTTGTGATTCTTTTACCTCATGGTCATTTTGGGTAAGCAAATGTTTTAGGAATGCTAGACAAGACATTGGTGGACAGGTAAACAAATTTCTTATAATTGCAATGTTCATTCCATGATATCCTCTCTTTATTATTTGATTGTATTTTGAATGTTTATTTTTATTTTGTTGTCTTTTAACTATGAAATTGAAAATGTTTGGTATCATGTCCATTCAAAAAAGATTAAAAGCTTGAAGATGAGTTTAGTATTACAAGATATTAAATAAATCCTTTTAGTTGTTTTATGTTAAAATAATTTCATGACTTCTAAAAAATTTACTTTCATGTTGTTATTTGAGCATAGGTTGTCTATATACTTGACCAAGTTCACACGCTAGAGAATGAAATGTTGTTGCCAATAAAATGACAAGGGCTAAACATCACACCTCAAATTAATTTTTTTAACAAGTTATCTACAGCCTGAGCTTTTGAACATGTAACTTAGTTGGCATGATTGTGCCTAAGCTTTCTCTTAAGGTTGAATATAACTAAGTTACTAAGGTGTTCTTTTCTATGATGATGTTTTATTTTCTTTGTTTATACAGGTCATATGGCCACATAATGACCACTATCCCCAACTGAAGAAAACTTGTTCGAGTTTCTTGCTTTTATGCGGGGAAATGACATTGACATTGTTGATGTTGAGGTATATGTCGTATAAATCTTTTATAGTTTACCTTATTTTATATTCAAGTATTCATCGTCTTTCATGTCTTATACTCTGCATTGTATCTTCTTTCATTTTCAAGAGAGGCACTCAATATGATGGTAAGAAGAAGGAATTGAAGAAAGAGGAGAACAATAACACTAGAGCGACAAATGCAAAATGAGAGAGAGGAGAATCAGTCTAGTGATACCCTTAAAGCCAATATCTTCCATAAGACACACACATAGAGACTGATGGTCAAGTATTCAAAGTTGGTGAATTCACTTGCAATGTTTTGGCAACACAGTTATAATGTTTTGAAATGATGAAACAATATTTCATGTGTAAATTGTAGTCCAACCAATATTAAGTTGGAAACTCATGTTGTAATACTTGATATTTTGTATAATAAAATTTCTATTTTTGAAATTATTTTTATTTGCACTTGATATTATTTAGTCTTGTAATTAACATATGCAACTTTGTGTTATCATATTAAATGAACATGCACATTGTATGACATTTTTTTTTATTTTAGTCGCAAAATCATACTAGTTAATTTATGTTGATTAATAATGAACACATAAAATCAATCTAAACCTACTAAATTAGTAGTTTATATTGATTAATGATGAACACAAATAAAATGAATATATGACTAAATTAGTTGTTTATAATGATTATGAATGAAATTAAATGAAATGAATAGAAACTACTAAATCAGTTGTTTATATAATCAATATGAAAATAACAAAAAAAGATAAATGACTACTACAAATAATAAATTTGTGATTAAAATGATGACTAAATTTTGCATATATACGACTATTAGTAGGGAATTTACAGTATCTTATAACACAACTAAAATTTAGTCATATTCATTTGGTCATTAATTGGTTTCAAATGATGACTAAAATTTGCATATATATGACTATTAGTAGCTAATTTATAGTATCTTATAACGCGACCAACATTTTGATCATATTTTTTTTGGTTATTAATTGGTTTTCTCGGGGATTCATATAGTAATATATTTTGTTGTATATTTGACCATTAATTGTGGTAATTAATGAGTAAATTAATTACTAAATATACTACTAGATGATAAAATTGAGATATTGTAAATTAGCTATTATTGGTCACCGATTGAAAAATAGTTGTTTATATGCAAATTTTAGTCATTTTTTTAGTAATTAATTAGCCATTTTTCGAAGATCTCTAGGAGGAGGCTGAAACAAACTAGGAGATTGCTCTTGCACTTTTATGGTCCCTTTGTTTTCCCTAAAAATGTCGTTTCGGCCCTCAAAACAGCCTCAGATGTTCTAAACGCGAGAAAAATACCAAAAATAGAAGGTTTTGTTAAATTTAAGGAGATGAACCTAAAAGGAAATAGTGTTGGGTCAGGTAGGACAGATAACAGTGTTATGATGTGTCACTTCATGGTTACAGTCAATTCTGGACATATGGCCCCAATTTTCCATAAGTGCATCTTGGAAATTGGATCTCACATAGTAACTCTCATCTTCATGTTTACCCTAGTGAGCAGGTTAAATAGGGTAAATATGGGGTGAGGGTGTTACATAGTGGTATTAGAGCTCCCAAGTTCAACACTTTGACTGGATGGGTGGAATGTGTTTGTCATGCATGCATGTTTGTTGTCTATGTGTTTGCTATGTATGCATGATGGTGGTCATGGTTACAGTTGTGTCATCATGTAAAATTTTATGTTGTTATTAAGATGATGGACATGTTGATTTAATTATACATATATATACATATGTTATGCTAATCTATATTGATCTTGCAGATGAGATAACCTCCCCCTGAAATTCAGTGAGGTACGTTTGATTATGTTTATATTTGGTTA
Organism: Pinus taeda; assembly: GCA_000404065.3. Lineage (NCBI taxonomy): Eukaryota > Viridiplantae > Streptophyta > Pinopsida > Pinales > Pinaceae > Pinus > Pinus taeda. The sequence continues at coordinate 92,472 of APFE030951668.1, read as the reverse complement.
TCTCACATAGTATTTTTGTAGGAAGTAGAGGATAAAATATGACAAGAAAAATGGTGGACTATAGTTCACGTGACTCTCCCTACAAATCAGATGAGCGACATGGTGATGAGTACTCCCCTCACATAGTAGATACATTGAGAGAGACAATATGGTTATATCCTAGTTCAGGTTCAAAAAGACAATATGATAATCACCGTCACCGTCCATAGAGGAGGAGTGAGAAGCATTATTTTCTAGAAGATTTCAAGAAAGCAAAGCCACCTACATTTGATGGAGAAATGAAGAAGTCACAAGATGCAGAAGTTTGGTTGCTTGGGATGAAGAATTTCTTTAGATTGCATTACTATTTAGGAAACATGAAAGCCAGGATAGCTACTTTTAGTCTTAAAGCTAAGAAAACATTTGATGGGAAGACATGAAGAATGTCAGAGGCATTCAGGAAGAGGAGTTGATTGTGAGTGAGTTTGAAATATTTTTAAGGAAAAAGTATCTATATGAGAGATATTGTGATCTTTATAGGCCATTTTTCCACATATGATAAATAGACCTTCAAACATGATCATTCACATCCTTTGAACACTTTGTCACCCTCCCTACACAAAGCCCTAAGTATGCCTCTCTCATATCCATGAGTTTTTGCCTGAAACTACTTCATTTTAGTCATTTTTAGGACCAACACACCCTATCCCATCATTAGCTAGTGTTGTCTACCAAGTTTCCCTACTTTGTATCTACACTAATCGCCAACACGTTTCTCAGTGTTGGGGGTGTGTTGATTCTAGAAATTTGGGGAAGTAGAAAAGAATCCTGAAGATTCCTCTTCCAGAAACTTCCAAGTTCTATTGTAACTATTTACCTTCGATAAAAGTATCGAATCCTATCCTATCCTACCTTGGAGCTTTCATCCCTTATCCCTTGAGCACATCCTCCCATCAAGAGTGGATCTCAAGCCCAAATTGGTAAAATGATGAGAATTCATGAACTACCTCCTTCACCTATATATTTACTGCCATCCATAAGCAAGTGGTTGGCTTTTGGAGAGTGATTATACCCTTATGCTACTGATGTGAGAGATATAATTCCATGCATTAGAGTGGCTAGAGGTGCACTTTGTTACAAGAAAGGACAAGTCAACTTGGAGGACCTCTTCTACAAGATCAACAACTATTTTTAGTTGTAACTCACTCCATTTCTATTATGCAAGAGTTATTTGTTTTCCTATATATGATGTTATGGTTTCATGTATTTCAATACCATGTTGATATATTGAATAAAGTGATTAGATGATGTTGCATAGATCTCATATATTGTTGGTTTGTGTTGTCTGACTATGCGGGTTCTAATTATAGCAATCGAAGCTAGGATCGGAGTGTACTTTTGTCTGCAGTTGTAGATTCCATATAACACTCGATTTCCCCATATTCAATGTATCATTTTACTATTTAGAAAAAGGAATGAGGGATACCCTAATTCTTCCAAAAATATGCATTAATATCATCATGCATACCATTGAAAGCAATAGTAACCACTAAAACTAGAAAAGCCATTAAACATTATATAAATAGTATAATAAGCCATAAAATAAATATTTTTATTATCATTGTGCATCTTTTCATTATATTCATACCCATCTCGTCTCACTAGCCTTAGCAAAATCATTCATTACAACACAAAACTATACTTCACCATATCTTTGATACACATATCTCTTTCTATATGTCTCCCTATGTGTGTCTGTGTATATCCCTCTATATATATCTTACCCCTCAGCCTTGATCTATTTATAGGTTTACATTTGGAGTGAAGTGGACCAAAAACCCCTTAGTAGTAAAGTATTACCATGGGCTAGTACATATTACTATGCACTAGTAAACAAAATTATCCCAATGACTTTCTTTATTCAATGTAATTCCACATGGTTTCTTATCTTTGTAAGTTTTGTGTGTTATTTCTTAGTTGGCCTTCCTGCACAGTGCCCTCCTACATGGCATCCTTCTTGTGTGATTCTCTTTTGCATAGTTCCCAAAACTTGTTACTACAAAAACACTACTCCAACATGTATCATGATGGAACACCATGAAGATTCAAAATCTTATTGATTGTTTGATCTTATCAAGCAACAAATGATGATTAGGATGAGAAAAATGTTGGCGTTAAGTTTTTATATTATTCTAGATAATTGTACAATGATAATTTTGGTATTGTCAATTATAATGGATTTACTATCGCATTTGTCAGTGTTTCTATCATTCCATCTACTTAATTAACTAATAAATGGTCCTCTTTGACTAAAAGTATAACCTCTTATAATTCTCTTTCTGAATAAAAGTTTAGTTCCTCAACTCCTTGATAGTGTCGATGAGATACTAAAACAATTGAATCCATCAGACCTGATGTTGACAATATTTCCTTGGGTCAATGAACTTTCAATCAGAAGCAGCATGATAGTATTTTGTTGATGGCTTGTGTTTATGGGACTTGTGATCCTCACTCTGATGTTAATGCACAACGACAACTTAAATGGGAAAAAATTATGGAGGATGAACTTGATTCTCTTTTAAAGAATCACACCTGGGACTTAGTTCCTCAACCACAAGGGAAGAATGACATGAAGTTTTGATGTATATATAAGACCAAATTCATTAAATAAGGTGCTATTGGGTGTCATAAAGTGCAAGAAGGCATCAACTAGTGATAAAAACAGTTTCCCTTATCGCAAAGATTAAATCTATTCAACTAATCTTGCCCCATGTTTGTTTTGGATGGTAAATCCATTAGATGGATGTTAAGAGTTCCTTACTTTATGGTGACTTATCTGAAGAAATTTATGTTGATAAATTTTGTAGCTTTGTGATAAATTTGAATCTTTTCTATCGATTGAAAAAATTCGTTATATGGTTTGAATCGGGCCCCTTGGGCTAAATATGCTAAGATTGATTACTTCTTTCTTAATCTTGTGTTCGAACACTGTGAATCCAATCAAATTATTTATTTGTTACATCATAGTGGTTATACTTTGGTCATTGTTGTATATGTTAATGACTAGATTATAATTGAAAATAACATTGAACAAGTTCTTAGATTAAAGAGTCAATGCACTAACACCTTTGAGATGACTAACCTTGGTCTTCTACATTTCTTTCTTGATCGTGAAGTTTTACCATTATCTAATGGTATTTTATTCTCTCAATCAAAAATTGTATTGGACTTCTTGAAATGTTTTAATATGGATGATTGTAAGCCATGTGCTACCCCATTCTAGTTAGGTGTCGAATTAACTAAATAATTTCAATCATTTAAATTTGATGACAACTCTTATCAATAGTTGGTTAGTATCCTAATTTACATAACTCTCAATTGACATGATATCTACTTTTCTCTTAGAGCGGTTTCCCAGTTTGTGCAAGATCCCTAAGAAAGCCATTGGAAAGCTACAAAATAATTGTTTCCAACATTAATGATACCTCTCACTTTGGTATCAAAAATATTGTTCAAGTTCATATACATTAATATTCTTTACCAACTTTGATCTGGCAGGAAGCAATGATGATAGAAAATCCACTTCTAGGTATGTGTTTCACTTCACTACTAGAACCATAATTTGGTCATGCAAGAAATAATGTGTGGTCTTTTATCAATTATGAAATTTGAATATCATGGACTTGTTAATGCAAGAACAAAGGAAGTTTCGATTCATTAACTCTTGGGAGATTTTTGGCTTCCTATTAAGACATTTACTATTATATATTGTGATAATTAGAGTGTAATACAAGTCGCTAACAATTGGTTTAAGAGAAAATTGTCACCCATTTATATTACAAGAAATATGATCATGTTGTTGATATCGTTATGAGGTCATTGACCAAAGCCAAGTTTGTTAAGCTATGCGAAATTCTTGGGCTTCAAGAAGCTATAATTATTTTGGGGGAAGGAGGATATCCAGTAGATGTAATTTCACCTGCTGAACCTACAGAATGTTCTACTAATGCAGGTGCAAGGACATAAGGTCTTACTAGTCCATCACACCTTCAGAGCTTCTAGAGATAGTCATTTGAAGTATTGACCGATAGAGGATTTATTATAAAGAGACAACGAATTGAAGGATTGTCAATAGTTGAGTGGTTGAAAAAATGAAGCAATCTACCATATGATCAATTGAATGTTTGGGATCTGATTAAATGATCAAGTTGACTTGGGTAGCTAACTAGAATAGTCAACTAACCAACAAAACAACATAGATTTCCTAGAAATAGTTGGAACAATCAATGTTCATTTATGAACCAAATTTTCTAGAATTCAAGAGATTTTTTTAGATTAAGACACTACAAATTAAGGATAATATAGGTCAAATCAAATCAAATTATATCATGATATATCAAATAATAATTATATATATGATGCATTATAATATTCTAACTACAATACATTTTCTTAAATATTATAATGGTGTCTTTAGACACCACCCATTCTCTTAAAATGTAAATACTCTTCTATTAATTTCCTTAAGATTATGTTATCTTATCCCTATTTAAGTTCATTTCCCAATATTATTTTGATGTTATTATTTTCCATATCTAATCCTTATACGTTTATGTTAGTTGATTTTTTATGATTTATTTAATATAGTATTATATAGTAAAAATACATTTTAAATTGCTTTATTTTTTTTATTTTATTTTTATTAGAATTGGTAAATTTATATTACAAAAGAGTTGCAACAATGCTCACAAGGAAATATACAATTAAAAAAAATTACGAGCTTCTAAATACAACCCAAAATGCAAAAACTATCCAAATTCGTGGGGCTTATTATAGAAGATACCTAGTAGATTAAGGGAAAAAACATTAATAGGCTTTGTCCTAAGGTACTGGCTTCTTTTGCTAAAGTTGGTTGGTTCATATTATCAAATATTATAAAAGGTTGCTTAAGGAATATGCTTGTATGAAATCACACCATTGATGTGTAAGGTCTCCTCCTTTTGCTCAGACGCTAAATATGCATAATAATGTGCTTCAAAATAAAACCTATGATTGGAAAATGAAAAGTTGAGGAAAAAAATCATATTTCTTACACTTTATAAGTGTGAAGATAACAATGTTTCTATTTGAATTGTGAAATTGTTAAGGCAAATAACTGAACTCTATAAGTATAGATTTCCCTACATCTACGGCCTCTTATTAGTAACTAAAAAAATAAATATTTAAAATATGAAAATAATTCTCAGCATGTGTAAACAAACAAATACTACATATCCGTCCATGAAATTACATCACGGAAACGAGTTTGCAAGAGCAAGAGTATGGAGGAGAAATAGTGATTTTAATTTTAAAAATAAGTTATAAGTGATAAATGTTAGAATTTTTTACAATTTAAATTTGAGAAAATAGTATAAATTTACATTATTATAAATTTGACTTACTAATTTCTCAACTTGTATGATTTCCAAGATTGTTTTATATTATATTATTTTTTATTAAAAATAAATAAAACATTTTATTAAAAAATATTTATTTTTGTTATGTTTATTAATATTTTTAAAGATTTTAGTAGTGAAATTATTAGACCGAAGTGATTTTATTTTGTCTTATATAAAAAAGTTTCATATATTAATTAGTGTTGGGCTTAACTATAACCTTAAATCATAGATATAATATATATATATATATATATATATATATATATATATATATATATATATATTAATTTTAATCATATATATTTTTTGTTTTATCTCATGTTCCATAATTGTTAAAAGCCTAGATTGATTGATTGATTTTCAAAGGAATATACTCAACATATGCTTTAGTCTCAATGTTTATCAACCGCTATAGTGTGTTATATTCTTATTAGATGGAGAAATTATATATAAGCTCATTTTTATTTAAAAAATGGTCCATTTTGCAAGAAATTTTTTTTATTATATTTATAAAGCCTTTAACAAAATCAACCACAATATATTTTTAATGTGATTGTACTCGTTATAAAAAATTAAACCATAAATTAATTTTAACTCAATTTTAAAAATTCTCAGAAAGAACTGAGTAAAAATAAAAAATAGAAACTTCTCCCTTCTTTAATATTAAATCTATTAAAAAAAATACCAATCCAGCACGAAATTTGCATGCCATAAAAGTTTGGTTCTTTTAACGGTTCCATGTGTCTATTTATAAATAAATTGTGTATACATAAAATGCAAGCTAATTTTAATGGAGTTGTCTTTATTGCGATTTTTTTGAGTTTTTGGTGCTTGATTATATATATGTATTCAAAAACCTGGAAAATTTCTAGGGCACTTTTATTGTGCAGGGGTTATTCATCAAACTTATTATTTCAATGAATTCCTACCAGATTTAGAAAAATTAAACCTGAAAAATCCACCAGAAAATTTTCCAAAAACTCACACTGAAAACAACCCGAATTTTGATTATACGAAAAGACTTTTTAGTCAAAAACAAAAAAACAAAACAAACACAAACACAAACCAATACAATAAATATGTTGTAATATTTTATTTAAATGAAAATAAAACAAAAACACAAACCAATACAATAAATATGTTGTAATATTTTATTTAAATGAAAATAAAATTATATATATAATTCTGCTGTAATCAAATCTCCAAGAAATTTGATAACTGCGAAATCATGTAATCAACCAACCCATGACAGCTACACCTGCTCTCTTCGACTCTGGAATAATACGCAATAATTAAAGTGACGAAATGAGTTTGTGAAACACATGACAATCATCTTGTGAATTCTTAACTAACCCATGACAGCTCAACCTAGTCTCCCGTATTTTTATCAGTAATTAAAGTGACGGAATGAACTCGTGAAACACATGACCATCATTTTTCTGAATCCTTAATCATCGCGCAAATTAAAATACACAGGTAGCTGAACAGTAGCAGGAGCAGAATAGATGCAGTTCGCCTATGTATTCTTACAACTCATGCATTACCACTCCACTAATTTAAAAGTAAACTCTTCTAATATCAATTTGGTACTACCTACTTTCTATCTACTATTTTGATGTTAACTGCCTTCGCTAAAAATATCCATCTCCTATTTTGAGGAATCAAGCAGATAATTGCTTTACATAAAAATAAACACCTCGCTGATTATTTATTAAAAGTTCCTGTTCTGCTGATCGGGATTAACACGGCCATCACAAGACCGAGAGGCGTCTATGAGGCGCAATTCTTTGAGCTTGCAGGTACCGCCTCTGTTATTCACGATACCTGTATTTATACCGTCCTTATTCTTGCTGTTAATACTCCTAAGCCTGCCCTTGCCCAGATGGTGTTCGCAGAGAGAGTACCCTACAAGAGTCCGCTGCGAACACCTCCACCCTCGCCCGTTCCTCCGCCTGCATTGAGACCCTTCTGCTTCGTTATAATTACCATTATTATAACGTCTGTCATCAATTTTTCTCACATCTTCCTGCCTCGGTTTTTTATTGTTCCTTGTTTCATCCTGCCATCCGTTAACACACCCAATTTCAATTTTGCTTCTTTTCCGCTTGACGCTGTGCGCACTCACATTCTTCCGCTGCCTCCGCGGGGACCCCATATCGAGACGACCTGATTTTGGCAACTTCCATTCCTCATCGCGGCCTCCGATTATCTCCTTCTCGGCGCTGCTTGACGTGTCGTTCTTCATGAGAATGGCTCCTTCGGTTCCTGAAGTTCAATTCAGGACAAACAAATAATGTACAGTGGACTGATAACCAGTAACAGGCAGAAAGATTCCATTCAAGGTGTTGTTAGCTTCTATTTGTACCTTTCTTTGTAAAGACTCCGATGTGGATCTTATCCCATTCATTTCTGCTACGAAGAGATTCACAATAAATAATAAAACATTTTGGTACATGAAAAAGTATAAGTATAGTTAGGGTAAAGAAATTGACAGTGTAAAAGTAATGGAATCATCAGTTCATACTACCTCCATGGAAATGGTGAGAACCAGATTTAGAAATGGATGCGTACCTCGTACTCCCTTTCCATTTATGGTCTGCTCTTTTTCCATCCCCGCCGTTCTGACCAAAGTGAAAAGAACCCATCAGGAATTTCACTAGTGAAAGGGGATAACGGTTATACCGTAAATTCTATGTTTTAATTTAAGTGAAAGCGGATAACGGTTATACCGTAAATTCTATGTTTTAATTTAAATATTTATATTAGAATAGATTTATTTTAAATATGGATCTAATCTGAGTTGAGAGGGATTGAAGAAAAGCTTGAAAGATCCATTTTTTAGGGTAAATTTTTTTATGAGTCAACATATTATTAAATATTTTGTAGTTTTTTTTAGATTTTTTAAGAGATTTATTTTGGATCCAATTTCTTCGAGCTTAAATTTTCTTATGGGTCGACATTATTTAAATATTTTGTATAATTTTTTTTAAATTTTTTTAGATTTTTTAAAAGATTTATTTTGGGTGACATGAAAAATTGATGACTGAAGGACAGCTTTACAATTTATACTGGGCTGTAGAATGAGTCTCAGGGTTACACATCATACTGGACTGTAGAATCGTACTGGGCTGTAGAATGAGGTGTAAAATCATACTGAACTGTAAAATAAACCTCAGTGTATCCTGTAGAATAAGCCTTTCCTTTCAATGAACCTCTTAACTCAATAAATTACAACATATTTTTTTAATGGAAACCCACAAAATTTAAAAATAAATTATTCATCTAATCATTCAAACTAAAATCTTATGACAAAAATGTTTCAATTTAACACCCACAATCTTTCAATTTACCTATTTTTAAAAGGAATTACATTTTGCCTTCCAAATCAAACATTCTCACCGTACTAATTTACAATCCAATAACTTCATAGATTCAGAAGAATGAAACCAAATCGTTGCACCCAAAGAACCTGTGGGGTCTGCGGTAAGGGAGATCTTAACCCAGAATCGTTTGTGTTATCACATAATTTTGTGCATGGTTTTTGTTATTCTTCTCATTGCCTAATCTATTTGAATTGGATAATGTGAAAGTGTTAGGTATTGGATAATTTAATGTTCTCTATGTGTTCCGTTACATGTGTTTAACTGTTTTTACAGAATCTGTAACTGTTTAACTGTATGTAGAGGATTTGTTAATTTTGACAATGAGTCCCATTTACTAACACTTGAAATCGTCATTCCAACACCCCAATTTTGCTAAGAGGAGATTATTGGACAGAGAAGATTGTTGGGCGCTCAGTGTGTTTTCAGCGAGCTAATTGCTATTTTATCTGTTAACTCCAATCATAAGTGTTTTGGTGTAACTGCAATCATGGCACCAGGTTATATGGATCTGTGCATAGCCCAGCGATAACTCCCATCATAAGTGTTTTGGTGTAACTGCAATCATGTTTCCACCAGATTATATGGATCTGTGCATAGCCCAGCCATATCTGCACAGTGATATCCTCAAATATTAGAGCTATTTTTATATGCTTCTTGAGGCTGCACTATTTGGACTTTTGCTGTAACTTATGTAGATTCTGAAGATAGAAGATATACTAGAAAGAATGATGCCCTCAGAATTACATTGCGTATTCTGAGGAAATGAGTATGCAGATAAATGGTGGTTATTCTGAGGAAACGAGTATGCAGATAAACGGTGAAATAGGACCAGAACCCTCGACATTTGTACATGTATATTCTCCTATTCTCTACCCCACAGTGCACACGTCTCTCCCACACAACGTTTAAGAAGCTAGAAATGAATACTGATATACACACATTACATGTATGTCCACCAACATATATGTGTCGTCTTGCGTAGCAGGTGAAAACCGAACTCGAGGGTTTGGGGCAGCGCTAACAGAAACCCAGTTTGCACCCAATTGCGCCATGCCCTTCATTTCAGTGCATGTGGCCAACACTACCTCTTGCCCGTCCCTTCTCACTGTACATATATTCACTTCCTTGGCCAAATCGATAGAGAAGTGGATTCAGTAACATTAACTGCTATCAATTCAGGACTATGATCTCGCGGGTCTGTAACGAGATTTAGGGCCGTCCATGGCACGCATGCATCTTGGCCAAAATCAGCCCTATGAGCTTAGCGGCCGACACACCAGTAATAAAATCTCTTATTTTCCATACCGCATGCGTGCAGCAACAGCGCATAGAGACATTTAATAAAACCCATGATTCTGATGCACCGCAGTTCTTTTCTTCTCTATCAATGAAACGAGATCACCTCCTCAAATGTAAACACCAGTTAATGGGCACACCAAATACCTGATATTGATTTCTTCCAGAAAACTTGGACCTCATTTATTGCTGCCAAATCTTTAAAAAACAATAATATGCTAGACTCTAATATAACAAATACATGTAGAGATTCAGAATGACTTCAACCACTAAAGAAGATTCATTCTAACTGTCTACATTTCATTCATCATATTTATCTAAAATACAGAAAATAAATTGAAAGAGATCATAGGCTTACCTCAACAGCCTGGTTTTTATAGTTTTCTTCGCCGCTATGTTGGATTTGCAAAGCATTCCTCCAGTTGTGGGCAGGACGCGGATGAACCTCACGGACAGTCGTGCGATTCCCATGATGATCTCCTTCACTCTCAAATTTGTTCCGGTCCTCAGCTCGCTGGACGTTCATGGCGGCTGCTACCAGAGGAAGAAGAAACTCCTCCTCCCCTCCATTTTCGTGGCCAGTGCTAATACTGGTAGAAGAAGTAGAACGTTTCCGGATCCTCATCTCTGTATGTTAAGGCCTCCCCAAACCGTGTCACGGAGAGAAAAGCTGATTCCCCGCCCCACGAAAGCTTCACAAACCCACAAGAAAAATCCTCACTGCGCTCTTTTATTTCTCCGATGCAAATCAAACAGCACCCCACACACAGAGGTGGCTTGAATGACAGCACCCAACAAACGAGAAGCAAAAGAAAATCCCTCCTCCTCTCCGCACATATGCTCGGGCGTCGGAAATCGTACATGTGGACCGGCAACGGCCTATCGCCTGTCGCCTGCCGGGAGGTTGTACCCGAGCCTGCCGTCGGAACACCGTTTGCTGCCTGTCAGTTTTCACCTTTCCTAAATCCTATCTGAAAAGGCCTATTGCCGTATTCAATGCTTTGCTCACCACACATCATGATTTTTAGACCTTTAATTTTTGTGATTAGCTTTTTAATTCAGAAACAGCGGAACCCCACAGCAAAAAAAGTCAGAGTCAAGGGAAATTTTTGGCAAAATAAACAATAATATTTTCTAAAGAAACCGAGATAGTGGGAGAAAAATATGTTATGCATGTATCTACGACTCGGCTCGGAATATTTGCTTGTTTTGATGAGTGGAGTGGCATCCTATCCCTCATTGGTTATGGAGCGGGAAGGGCCACGAGTCATGACCCTTCTACATACGCCATTTTCCAAAGATAAGGGAGGTAAATAAGGAGAAAAGACGAGGGGATGTTGCTCCATCATCAAGCCTATTCTAAATATAGGCGTTGTTGTCTAACGAGTTCACAATTTGGATGACAGGAGCTCAAATTTTTCGAGCAATCTTAGTGTGGTAATGTTTAAAGTTTAAATATAGGTGTTGTTTTCTAACGAGTCCACAATTTTGATGACAAAAGGTTAATTTTTTGAGCAATCCTAGTGTGGTAATGTTTAAATTGTTTTTGAATAGTGGAAATAGATTCAGTGATCTCAAGAGTTTTTTGGGCACACAAAATCTTAAATCCTAGATTTTCTCAAAATCATATTGAATTTTGTATTTTTTTGGACATACAAAATCTTGAATCCTAGATTTTCTCAAAATCGTACTGAATTTTGTATTATTTTTGAGACAAAATTGTAACCTATTTAAACTAGGCCTAGCTCTTGCCATGGAAGTGAGCAGTTGAGAGAACAACATGTGATGCAAAGTAGATACCCACATAATTACACATAATAGGTAAAAAAATATAAATGTGTAAAATATTTGTATAGATGAATGAAAAAAAAAACATGGTGTGGAGAGCATAAATAAAACATGAAAGCAAAAATAACCCAAGGATGTTTAATATGGAGATATGAATTTAAAGAAATAGTAAGAATGTCAAATATGATTTATTTTTTTGGGGAAAAAGATGTTAAATATGATTGAGATTTATTACACAAATAAAAGTTTTGGTTGATTTTATTAGTTATTAATATGTGAGTGGGAAAATTTTTGTTATATTTTTATGAAAATATTTAAATTTTTAATAATTTTATACAAACTTAATAAATTTTACTTGATTTTTAAAATAAAATTATTTATTTTATAAAATTTGGTTGATTTTTTTTTTTAGAAAAAATGGAATTGAATAAATGTTGTTTTTGGAAAAGTATGGAAAATTAACTTTAATATTAGTTTCTCTAACTTTTCCTAAATTACAAACTTTGTAACAATGAAAGTCAAAAATATAATTATAAAACTAAAAATTAACGAAAGCTACATCAAGAAATTAAACAATTATAATGATGCTAAGTTACATAGATTGCAATTGAGAAAGCCAAAATAAAATTATGAAAATAAAAATGAGTAAAATCTACCAATAAAACACTTAAAATAATTACAACAATGGAACACAACAATTAACAAAACAAGAAATGTTTAACGAACAATACATAATATTCAATGTAAAGGTTAACTTTTAAGACATGGTGGTAGCAATTTCTGTGGAAGAAGAAATGTTTTTAACACCTATGTGGCTAAACTAAGAACAATACAAGTTGAGAGTGAAAGATTTACTTTATTCTTCTACACTATGAAATTAAATAAAAAGTTAAAGGGTTGAAGAATTAAATCAGTGGAGGCATAAAGACAAGAGTTAAAGGAAATGGTGATTAACATGAGCCCCCTTACAAGAGGTTCATTGATAAGGGAATTGTCAACAAAGAATTCATTGGTAAGGATGGGGTCTTCACTCAGTGAATCAGTGACATAACACAACCATTTATGGAATATTAAAAAAAAAATAAACAGGAATGCAACAAATTACAGATATAACCATAAAAACAGAGATTCAGCAGAAATAACACTTCCTTTCATTAATATCAAATAATGAAATATTCTTACAAATAGAATGAAAATGAGACTAGCTTTACCAATAATAGCTTATCTTTTAGAAGAGATGTGGCAGCTACATGCCTCTGAACTCAGTTACAATGAGGCTCAAGGGCCTTTTTATTATTGAACAATAAGAGAAAACCCTAAACAACCAAAACCCTAACCTGAGGAGATGTAATACCAAGAGTTTATGGGCCACGTTGGGGTTAGTTGGGCAGCCAACTTCTTGGGGTCATAACTTGGTCATATTATCTTCGTTTGACGTGCATGATACCTCATTGGAAAGATCTCTCTGAGGACTACAACTAAAAACATGATTTCAATGAAATCGACTAGAGAAATATTTCAAAAAAAACATCGTTGAGGGCCTCAAAATGGCTTCGGAAGTCTAGGACCTGAAAAATTGCCAAAAATAGCGGAAGTTTAGGACCCGAAAAATGCCAAAAATAGTAAATTGTGCTACAATTAGGGAAACTGAAAAACTGAAAGAAACAATGGTGGGGTCCAAGTGGAATAAGTGGGTGGCCACCAATATCCACCTGGATCATTCCTCCCCCCTTAGGAAGCAATGGTCTCCATTGTGTTGAGTTCCTCCATGAGATGAGGAAACTTTTGTTGAACTTGGTCCCTAGTGAGCCATTTTCCTTGGTGTAGGAGTTCGTCAGCTTTGACAACTCCATACAGTTGGATCTTCTGCTCGCAAGTGTTCTTGATATGCGTGTCCATGATCCGATCAGTTGTAGCTTCTTCCATGCATTCTGGATTTAACTTTGTTGGTGTGAGTTGTTCTGCAATGTTGAATATGTCCAGTAATGGTGGAAAGTATGGCCGAAGGCGATCCACATTGAACACTAGGTGCAGGCCAAGGAATGGGGGAATGGTGAGCTCAAAAGCATTATCTTCCACAACCTTGGTGATGGTGTATGGCCCATATCGATGTGGGCAAATCTTGTAGTGGGGCCAAACGAGGTGCTCGTTCTGCAACTATAGCCAAACTTTGTCACCCACCTAGAACTTGTGTGGCACCCGATGTTGATCATGTCGTTGCTTGTACTTAGCAATGAATTCATCCAATATGTCATGGACCTGTTGGCAAATGTGTTGAATGTACTCAATTAAGTTATTTGCCTTGTCGGCTTCGGATTGGACATGAGTCGAATCTACCTAAGTCACTGCAAATGGTATGACCACATCAATGGGACATAGTGGTTGGAATCCCAAGCCCACCTGAAAAGGGTTGTGGTTAGTCGAGCTGTGGAGAGTCGGGTTATAGCTATGCTGGACATAGAGGAGGATCTCATCCCATGTGTGTGGATGATTTGAGTTGTACATGCGCAGAATGTGTACGATCATCCTGTTGATGACCTCTGTTTGACCATCAGTTTGGGGATAGAAAGTTATGGACTTAGTGAGCTTGGTGTCCAGCATCGACCAGAAAGTGGACCAAAATGTACTAAGGAACCTGTTGTCCCGATTTGAGATGATAGACTGTGAGATCCCAAAGTGTGCCCACACTCATTCAACGAAGATTTTAGCAGTGGCTTCTGCTGTGATACTCTTCGTATAGGCCGCCATAATGGTCATCTTCAAGAATCTGTCAACAAGCACAAAAACACAGTTGTTGCCATGCTTAGTAGAAGGGAGGCCTAACATGTAATCCATGGAGATGGATTCCCAAGGTCGATCAGGGGTAGGCAACTGAGTATAGAGACCTTGCTTCTTGATGGTCAGTTTGGCAATGGCACAGGCAGTGCAGGATCTAATGTACTTCCTGACATCTTGTCGAAGATTTGGCCAATAGAAATACTTCTACAATATTGCCATCGTTTTCTCGACCCCGAAATTCCCAATGGCCTGATTCTAGTTCGCTTCCCAAATCATCTTCACACACTCACTTGAAGAAACACAAAGGTGTCCCAGGTGGCATATCAAAGCATCCTAGAGGTGAAAATCTGGAACTTGTTGACCCTCCAAGAGTGTATGGTATGTGTGGTCGAATTTTGGGTCGCTTTATAGAGAAGTGGCCAATCAGAAGTCTCATGCAAACAAGAGTTAAGCACGGTGGTTAACGCCATGATCGATGGTCGATTGAGGCAGTCTGCAACATTATTTATGTTGCCCTTCTTGTACTTGATATTTAAATGGAATTGTTGTAGGTATGTGGACCCCTTCTGATGGCGATCATTCTGCAACTTCCCTTGCATTTGTAAGAACTTTAGGCATCGATGGTCTATGTGGATGATCATGTCCTTCCCCAAAATATAATGCTTCCATTGTCGGCAGGCCTGCATAATGGAATAAATCTTTTTGTCATAAGTGGGATACTTTTGGGCTGTGTCTGAAAGTGTCTCACTGTGATATGCCACTGGATGCCCCTATTGAGTAAGAACTACCTCAATAGCATAGTTAGAGGCATTTGTCTCGATCTCAAATCGTTGTTGCAATTCTGGTAATGTGACCATTGGTGCAGAGCAGAGGCAATGTTTCAACTCTATGAATGCCTTCTATTGAGATTCAGACCAAAAGGATTTTTCTTTCGCTCCTCCTCTGGTGATTTGACTCAAGGGCCAAATGATATGAGAGAACCTGAACATGAACCTAGGGTAGAAATTGGCAAGACCCAAAAAGTTGCAGAGCTCTGTTAGAGTGGTTGGGGCTAAGTAATCCCGAATGACTTGGAACTTGGCGAGATCCACGTGCACCCCCCTTTCATCAATAATGTATCCCAGATACTAAACCTAGGTCATGCCAAAACTGCATTTCTCCAAATTGGCACACAACTTATGTTGTCGCAGTGTTTGGAGAACCCGTCAGATGTGGTGAAGGTGATCTTCCCAACTTTGGCTGAAGATCAGGATGTCATCCTAGTATACCACTACAAATGAGTTGGTGAATGGTTGCAATATGTCATCCATCAGCCTCATGAAGGTTGCAGGAGCATTTGTTAACCCAAAAGGTGTAACCAATCATTCAAAAAGGCCCTCCTTGGCTTTGAAGGCAGTCTTCCACACATTGGAGGGTTCGATTGGTACCTGGTGATATCCAGACTTCAAGTTGATCTTGCTGAAATATTTTCCCCCCTTAAGTTGGTCCAAATTGTCATCAATCCATGGGATCGAGAACCTATTCTGGACAATGATCTTGTTCAGCGCCCAATATTCAATACAAAGTCTCCAAGTCCCATCCTTCTTCTGTACCAACATGATCGAGCTCCCACAGGGAGATGAACTCGGTTGAATATGACCTTTCTACAACAGCCCCTAAATTTGCCTCTTGATTTCATCATTCTCCAAAACAAAGCGTCCATAGATTGGTCCATTGGGTAATGGCGCACTTGGGGTCAGATCGATGGAGTGCTTGACCTGACAGTGTAGAGGCACCCCTGCGGGGGAGGTGAAGATGTCCTCGTACTCTTCCATGAGCTTGTCTATCTGTTGTTGTCAAGTGGAGGGGCCCTGTCTGGAGGTCGTGGTCACTGTCTTCTTCTTTACTTGAGTGCATATCATTAGGAAAACAAATTTCCCAGTTTTGGAAATGATCTTACTGCATTGTTTTACAGTAACTAGAGAGATGGTGGTAGGTGGTGTTACCTCCGGTATCCTGTACAACTTATTTCCCAATGTAACAATAATAGCATGAGCCCTTGACTCATACACAACATGTCACTTCCACAAGTATGGTTGGCCTAACAATACATCACAAACATCAAGGGGAGCATCATCACATAATACCTCATCCGTGAAGGGCTTGATGTTGTATGGAAGGCGACATTGTTGGCTCACGCACAGATCCCGTCCTTAGTGAAGACACCCGATGGTGTATGGTTGTGGGTGTGATGTGGTCGGTAACCCCAACTGCTTCACGACCTCTGCTGCAATGAGGTTCTTTTGGCTCCCACTGTCGACAATGAACTGTAGCGGTGAACCCTTTACCCACATATGGGAGTGGAAGAGACACTCCTCCTCCTTTGGATCTTTGGGTTCCTCCTTCTGGATCTTTATGTTGGCGATGGTGGCGTTGGGTTCTGCATCAATAATCTACTTCCCTTTGTCATTCCCCTTGTCGAGTTCTGACTCAAAGTTGAAACATGCATCTGATTTTGAAGCCTTCAGCTCAACCACCAGTGACTACTTGACCCGACAATTACTTGTGTTGTGGGTGGAGCTCTTATGGAATTCACACCACTTCCCATGTCCTTCTTCGGCTTCGCAATGTTTTCCTTTGCTTGTGGCCTTGGCAAGTTGTCCTAGGTCATATCGCCTTGGCTTTGTCCTTTGTTCTGTGGTTTGGGGGCACCTTTCCCTTACTTTGGATTTTAAGATCCAAAGTCTCGCTTCCTCTGTTTAAACTTCTACTCGATCTTGACAGCGTATTAGTACGGCATGCCGAGTGAGGAGATGTCGAGGAACTCCATCTCGTCTTAGATGTATCTATGTAGGAAGTCGCGGTACTCGAGTACCAAATGTTTCTCAGAATCCTTGATACCCAACTTCGTTTGAAGGGTATGAAAAACATTGGTAAACTCTGGCACATCTTGATCCCTTCACTGCCGCAGTGTGGTCCACTTTATGTATTTGTCCTTGTAGCTCCCTACAGGTTAGTACTGCTCCTTGATGGTGTCCCAGAATCAATTCCAAGTGGAAGCTACTGAAAACAGTGAAGTCGTATTTCCATCCTTCTACTCACAATAGGTTTCCCACCAGTCCTTGATGTGGGGCATGACTTTGAGAAGAGCAAAAGTAATCTTTTCTCGGCTGGAAAAATCATGAACAGAAAAATATCCTTCTAGCAGATTCAACCATTTACCTACAATGTTTGCATCTATTTGACCCTCAAATATGGGAATGTCAAAGTTTACTTGTGCCTTAAAAAGCATGGAGCCTCCAAAGTGACTATTGGATGTGGATGTGCCATCGATGGGCAACTGCTGAAGGATCTGGGCAAAATTATCCATCATCACGTTCCTTTGTTTCTCGAGGGCCTCCTCGAGCAATAGTTTGGTAGGATCTCCTACTCTCTCATCTTTATCTTATTCCCGCATGGGAGTCTGTTAGGATTTATGAGGCTCGTCTTGCAAAGGTTCGACTAGTTCGAGCCCTAACTCCTTATATCCCAAACTCGTTGGGGACATGTAAAGAAAAACAGAGAAAGAGCAAACTTTGATACCATTGATCTGAATTTAAACAGGAATGCAACAAAGTACAGATATAACCATAAAAACATAGATGTAATAGAAATAACACTTCCTTTCATTAATCTCAATTAATGAAATATTCTTACAAACAGAATGGAAATGAGACTAGCTCGGCCAATGGTAGCTTATCTCTGAGAAGAGATGTGACGAATACATGCCTCTGAAATCAGTTAAAATGAGGTTCAAGGGCTCTTTTATTATTTAACAATAACATAAAACCATAAAAAGCCAAAACCCTAACCCGAGGAGATGTAACAACAAGAGTTTATGGGCCCCGTTGGGGTTAATTGGGCAGCCAACTTCCTGGGGTCGTAACTTGGTCATATTATCTCCGTTTGACATGCATGATAACTTGTTGGAAATATCTCTCCAAGGACTACAACTGAAAACACGATTTCAATGAAATCAGTTAGAGTAATATTTCCAAAAAAACGTTGTTTAGGGCCTCAAAATGGCTCTAGAAGTTTAGGACCCGAAAACAGCCAAAAATAGTAAACTGTGCTACAATTAAGGAAACTGAAAAAATGAAAGAAACAATGGTGGGGGTCCAAGTGGAATAGGAGGGCGGCCACCAATATCTACCTAGATTGGAAAGCCAAAATAAAATTATGGAAATAAAAAATTAGTAAAATATACCATTAAAACACTTAAAATAATTACAACAATGGAACACAACAATTAACAAAACAATAAATTTTTAACGAACAATACATAATACTCAATGTAAAGGTTAACTTTTATTCATGAGTGGTTGTAGACACAGTGGTAGCAATTTCTGTGGAAGAAGAAATGTTTTTAACACCCATGTGGCTAAACCCAGAAAACTAAGAACAATACAAGTTGAGAGTGAAAGATTTACTTTATTCTTCTACACTATGAAATTAAATAAAAAGTTAAAGGGTTGAAGAATTAAATAAGTGGAGGCATAAAGACAAGAGTTAAAGGAAATGGTGATTAACATGAGCCCCCTTGACAAGAGGTTCATTGATAAGGGAATTCTCAACAAAGGATTCATTGGTAAGGATGGGGTCTTTACTCAGTGAATCAGTGACATAACACAATCATTTGTGGAATATTAAAAAATATTCCTAATCTCACTAGATATTGATAAACAACTCCCAAAATTATTGTGTTGAACCTCCCACCATAGACATCCCTTCGATAAAAAGAACCCTTATTTTTACTAGATACCCTTAAAATAACCCACAACACCTATAAGACCTATGGTACCCTACACCTCTCCCATAAAAATCTACAATATATTGAAATTTCACAATTTTAAAGCCCTTATTATGAATGAACATGATAAGATATTAGTAAAGAAGGTGAAGCCCCCATGTTGGCAAGGATATCATTGATAAAGTGTCTATCAATAACAATGTCACTCGTAAGGGCCTTGTTATTGTCAACATTGAAAAATAAAACAACTATGGGGTTTATCAACATTAACAAAATTAATGTTAATGAAGTTATTGACAATATGGAAGTCCCTGGATTTTTCACTTCCCCTTAGATAGCATTGGTCCACATTGATTTAATAGTCTACACCAAGTCCTGAGGGAACTTTTGTTGAATTTGGTTCCTAGTGAACCATTTCCCCTACTATATGATTTTCCCTCCCTTTACAACCTTATAAGCTACTGAGAATTGTGTCCAAGTATTATTCACTCTAATGTCTACTACTTGATCTAGTGTAGTTGGTGTTGTTAAAAATGGTTTTTCCTGATGTAAAAGGTTGTTCAAATGAAAGAGAAAGTTGCATAGTCAAATAGCATATTTTGAGCCTCCTTGAAATATTGGTTTATTATTATTATTTTTGATGTCACATTTCAATTCCATATATTTGAATGCACTTTTACTCCAATTACCTAGCTCAAATGAGATAATAATACATATGGTTGGAATGCTTATTTTGATACTTTCCTAGTGATATATGGAACTCCCTCTAACTCCTTATGGTTGAGGAGAAATAATTTTTTGAATATTCGTTATACATTTTTCCAATTGCAAAAGCCAACCCGACCAATGGAAAAGTCAGCCTAGCTAATGAGCAAGTCAAGCCAGTCTAGAGTTGAAATGCACTATAAATAGGCATGAGAAGGAGCATTTCTATCCATCATTCAAGCAACTCATATTTGTCTAAGAAAGTGAATAGGAGTTATGAGGTTCATACCTCATGAACTAGAAGTGAAGAGAAGTCAAATTGGAGTGCCTTTCTGTGGAAGGGTGTTGGGATATCTTTTGAATGGATTTTGGTATAGTTCTTGGGAAGGGTTCTAGTTTACCTGAGGTTTTATTTAAGGGTTGCATTTAGGCATCTTGGAGGCCAAATTTGTACCAGCTGAAGACAAAATGAAGGAGGTTGATTTTTATCTCTATTGAGATCAAGTTACAGACCTGTCTTGGAGGCTAAGATGTGGTACAAAAGGATGCCAAGTCATCTCTATTTAGGTTGAGTTACAATCTTATTTTGGAGGCCAAGATGTGGTACAAAAGGGTGGTTGAGTTCATACCCATTCTAGGTCGAGTTACAGGCCTGTCTTGAAGGTTGAATTTTGGTACACAACGAAGAGGAGTTCTATCTGTATGAAGGCTAAAGTTTCATGGCTGAGATTTGTTTTTTTACAAGGGCAAGTTCTACTATTTGAAGATTTAGCTCGGGTCTGGTTTCAAGGCCAAGTCTTGGTTCTTGAAGGCCGAGCTCAATGTGGTGACAAAAACCTTGAGTGAAGGAGAGGGGATTAATTACCAAGAAGATAAATGTTCTTTGAACAATGATTGATTCCTGAACAAGTAAACAAGCTAGAAGTTGGAGTTCATTGGGGATTGGTATCCTTATCTTCCTGACAAATTGGAGCTTGTTATATTTGTAATTTGGTGGTTACAATAGTATTGGTCTCCTTAATAGGTTGAAGCCCGCTAAATTTGTAAGTTGGTGCTTACAAGGATTGATGCCCTCACAAATAATTGTAAATATTCTTTTCAAGTTTTTCGTCTTCAATTTTTGACTTGCACAATAATTGATTATGTGATGTGAATTCAATTTTCAAGATTAATTACGTAAAAAATTGTTAGAAGTAATGAACTATGTATTAACCCCTTTCTCTGTATTTCTAGCAATTATTTTTAGAGCTAGATTCTTTAAGAATAGTTTGACATTTGGAAGATCTTACGGGGGGAATGCCTAGTCAAGAAGCATTAATCAAAATTCCTTTCTTTGATGGAATGAATTGTCTTTTAGAATATAATAATGTGAATACACTTGATGTCTCTTGGTGCTGAAGTTTGGCAATTTTCTACAGATGGATAGACAGTCCCATCCTCTCCCCCAATTGATTAAGATGGGAGTTAGGTTTATCTCTCTAATGAAAAAGCTATCAACTAGATTCTTGTCATATTCAAAATTTGTTAAAATTATGAAATGTGAATTATCTAAATAGACATGGGACAAGATTGTACGTAGCCATGAAGGAGATGATGGAGTAAAGAAGGTAAAGCTTTAGAATTTTCAAAGAATTTGAAATCCTGAAAAATGAATGATGAAGAAGATGTTGCTACCTATTTTCTTTGAGTAGATGAAGTGCTTAATTCTCTCAAAGGATCTGGTCCTCATGATGAATCACACTAGTTGGTTCGAAACACGTCGACAAAATTTTCTCATATGTGATTTCTATCAAAAAGACTCTTCTTAATGTAATATGGATCACAAAAGCTTGAATTCAAAAAAAAAAAAAAAAAACCAATAGTTGTTCAAGAAATTTTGAGATCTATTCCTCTCATTTTGATGCCAAGGTCCCTACCATACAAGAATTAACAGATTTAGAGATTTAGAAAATGGAAAAGCTTTACAAAACACTCATTGCGTATGAAATGAGGATTGGGAACTCATCACATAATGAAGAAACATTTAAAGCATCTAAGAAGTCAATAAAATGTAATTCTAGTGATTGTTCTAGCGATGATGACTCAACTAATTAGAAAACTAAAGAGAGAATCCAAATTCAAAGGTAAGTTACCTCTCATATGTTTTAGTTGTGGTAATATAAGGGATTTTTCCATTAAGTTTCCTTATAGGGAAGATAGAGATGAGAAGAAGAACCCAAGAAAAGGGTCTTGAAAGGAAAATCTTCAAAAAAGAAAAATCCCTATTCCAAAGAGGATAATTATTTTTATGAAGAATAAGAATATGCTTCTGATAATGACAGAATAGATATCCTACGTTTAAATACAAATGATGAATCCAACATAGACAAATTAGAGAAGAAAAAATAAAAAGGAGGAGAAGGTGTTGAAGCCATAGTGAATCTTGAAGTAGAACTTATTAGTGCATTAGAAGAAATTGATAACATCACAAAGAAGAATAAGAGACTATCCAAGGAAATCATCTTCAACAAACTAAAAGAGAGGAAGAAAAAAACCAGAATAATTTTGAACAATCAAATAAAATAAAAGGAAGAAATTTGTGAAAATATTAAAGAAAAAATTGTCTCAATAAGAAAAGAGTTAGATAAGCTCAACAAAAAGATGAAAACCTCTCAAAACCTAGGTGTTATTATCAACAATTAGAGATCACCATATGACAAGATTGGTCTTGGTTATATAGGTGAGATCTCATACAAAGAAGATGTAAACACCAAGTCAAAAGGTAAGGAAGTTGAAGGAAAACCTAAAAGCTCCAATATCAACAAGAGCAAGGACAAGATATAAGAGGAGTCTCCAAATATTGGTACACCAAAAATCTATGTCGGTGCTCTCAAGGGGTCCATTCACAATGCAGGAAGCAATATGATAAGGGATAAGAACCAATAAATATTTGGATCGTTGCCAAAATAGATCAACTTCAGAAGAATTATTTCATCAAGGAAACCATACTCAACCATGTATTAAACTATCTTTTTGGGTCACTATTTCTCATGCAAAATTTTTGGTCATCAAGCAAGAAATTGTAAAGCATATGTGAAAATGATTATGAAAGAGGTTTTCATCAAACCTCTAAAAATAAGCTCGTGTTCATCATAATCAAAGATAGTGATGATAGAAGAAATCATAATTCATTTGGACCATTATCCAAGTATAGTATAGAGTTTTATAGATGAATTTTTTTTTGATATGTGGCATGAGACTATGCTATAAGATCAAGCGAAGGGTTTTGGAGAAAAAACAGGAAGAACTACCAACACAAAAATGTCGACTAGTATGTATGCTCAAAAAATTCAAAGTCAGTGATTCATTAATAATCGGTGCTATAGACACAGGACGAGAGATCAAAATAAAATTATTACTCTAAAAGAAGAAAAAGGAGGAAATGTGTCTTTTGGAGAAAATGGATCTACAAGAATCAATGGAAGAGGTATAGTAAGCCTTGAAAATTGTCAAACTAAAGTACAAAATCATTTGTACATTGAAGGACTCAAACATAATATTTTAAGTTCCATCCAAATATGCAATTATGGTTATGATCTCACTCTTTGTGCTAAATATTGTGAAATAAGGAAGATTAATTCAGGAAGACTAGTGGAAAGAGCCATAAGGAATCTAGGAAATATATATATTCTTGGTATATTTCAAGGAGAAAATGCTACATTCGGTAGAAAGATGAGGGTTGGTTACATCATAAAAGGCTAGGACACTTGATCTTTGATAGTTTGGTAAAAATTAGTAGAAGACAAGTACTGAGAGATATGTCTGAAATCTCAAAACAAATAAGTGTCATCTGTGAATCTTGCCAACATGGGAAATATAGACAAGAGTGACCTTCAATTCAAAGGAGTGCTTGACATCAAGGCCACTAGAGCTTGTTCAAACATATCTATGTAAACCAATGAGAACGCCAACTCTGCAAGTTGAAAGGTACTTTATGATATTTATTGATGATTATACTTGAGTTTTTTCGGTTTCATTTCTTAAAGAAAAATTACAAGCACCAGATACTTTCAAATCATTCAAAACCTTAGTTGAAACGAAAGCGATATCAAATCAAATGCCTAAGATCATATAGAGGAGGTGAATTTACCTCAAATGATTTTAATGAATTCTGTGAGAAGAATGGAATCAAGGGACAACTTTCAATTTGTAGAATTCCATAATAGAATGGAGTTGTAGAAAGAAATAACACATTAATATAAGAAACATATAGAACAATGTTGCTAGAAGCCAAATTACCAGATAAGTTTTGGAAAGAAGTAATTGTTGCAACAATTTATGTCATGATTAGAGCATAAATACGAGTTAACAATGACAAGATGTTGGACATTGGATAAACCAACCCTCCCTGTGTGTTTTGCAACATGTAATAACTGCCTCTCATGGATCCTTATCTCTAGCGATGCGATCGTTGACTAACACCCACAGGTTTTGGTCTAATGAAAATCGTGATTTCCAATAAATGGTATCAGAGTGTAGGTCACAATTTCAATACACACCTAACTCACGTTTTGGGGGGGGGGGGATTGTTGGACATTGGATAAACCAACATTCCCTGTGTGTTTCACAACATGGACTAACTGCCTCTCATGGATCCTTATCTCTAGAGTTGTGAGCATTGACTAACACCTGTGGGTTTTGGTCTAATGACAATCGCGATTTCCAATACAAGACACCATATGAGCTATGAAAATCTAGGCCAACTTCAATTTAGTATTTCAAAATTTTTGGAAGAAAACGTTATATGAAGATAAATGATTATAAATTGGTAATATTTGATTCTAAGTTGGATGAGGGAACCTTCCTGATACTCAACAACGAGAAAAGATTACAAATGCTACAGTAAAAGACTATGGAAAGTTGTGGAATGTATTGATGTAAGAATAGACAATGTTTGGCTAGAGAAAGAAGTAGAACAAACACATGAGAATTCAGAAGATACTATCTACATGAACCAAGAAGAATTACTAGAAAGGGACAATAAGAAAAGGAAGAACAATCTCCATCCAAGATATATTTTAAATTTGTGCCCAAAAACACCCAATGAACCAAATTATTGTAGATGTTAATGCAAGAATGCAAACTTGAAGAAGAATGACCAACACACTAGGAAAATGTAATCTTGCTTTGCTATCAAAAATTGAGCCAAAGGTCTTTGCACAAGCCAGTAAGGACAAATACTGACTAAATTCTATGGAAGGAGAATTGAATCAAATTGAGAAAAATGGAACCTAGGAACTTGTGCCATGACCAAAAGATAGAAACATAATTAGGACTAAGTGGGTATTCAAAAAAAATATGTATGGAGAGGGACAAATTATCATAAACAAGGCAATATTTGTTTGTAATGGCTATGCACAAATTGAAGTTATTGACTTCGAAGAAAAAAATTCTCCAATTTTCAAATTCAAAGCAATAAGAATGTTCTTGACATTTTCATGTTTGAAAAGCTTCAAATATTATCAAATGGATGTTAAATAAACCTTTCTAAATGGAGACTTAAAGGAGTGAGTATACATCGAACAACTGGAAGGCTTTGAATTTCCTAAAAAAAAAGAATATGTGTGCAGATTGAAGAAAGACCTTTATGGATTAAAGTAAGATCGGAGAGTTTTATATGCCAAGTCAGACCACTAACAACAAGGTTTCAAAAAAAGACTTACTAACAATAATCCATTCATCAAGATGAAAAATGAAATCTTATTGAATCTTACATTTGTATATGTAGATGATCTCATCTTTCGAACTAATAATGATGACTTGAGTCATGGATTTGCTCAGGGAATGTGAAAGAAATTTGAAATTTCAAGTATTGGAGAAATATCCTTCTTCCTTAGACTGCGGGTTTCTCAAACCAATGTAGGAATATTCATGGCACAAACCAAATACCTTGAGGAGATACTCAAGTGGTTTGGAATGGAAGAATATGCACTAATCAGTACCCCTACGATTAATGGATGAAATTTAAGCAAGGATGACGAATCCCTTGAAGTCAATTCAACACTTTACAAGTTTATGATCAAAAGTATTCTATACTTGACAACTTCAAGACCATAAATTATGGAGACAATTGGAATGGTTGCAAGATTTCAATCAACACCAAAGGAATCATATATGCCAACAGTAAAAAGGATATTTTGATACTTAAAGGGCACACTTGATTTTAGACTTTATCCCAGGAGTGCATATGTAATAGCCCTGGTGAAAATTCCATGTATTAAAAGTTTAAAACAATAACCGCAGTTGATGGGACACTTATTCCAAGCTTAATGTTGGGAAAGACATCCTAGGGGGTGTTCATTTGATTGTTTACAGCTAAGGAAATTGGCAAAGGAAATGACTAAGGCTTTGGAAAGGAAAAATGGCATTTTTGGAACATTTATTTATGAAAATAATGGAAATTAGGAGAAAAGGAAGGTGAAAGGTCACAAGTTGCATGTGAGGAGGAAAATGAAGGAAAATAATGGAAAATGAAGAAAATAGAGGCCTCATTCACAAAAAGGCTTATGAGGATCAATTGGTAACCTTTTGTTAGTTGAGTTTTGGAGCACTCTCATTATTCTCTCTCTCTCACTCACTCTTGGACACTTAGTGCTTCTTGGAGCAATTCTGGCATTGGCACAAGAAAGGAAAAGAAGGAAAGAGGAGGCAAAGATCAAGTAGGGAAAGGTAGGATCAAGCAACTAAAACAAGCTTCATTGTAGGTATCTGCTTCCATATGTATTTTCCTTGCTAGATTTGGCATGCATGGGATTTCATGTGGTTATTTTCTATCATGGCATGGGTTTTTCTAGGTGTAACAATGTTTTTTCAGCCTAGTGTTGCCATTTATGGATAGTCATGGTGTGATGGGGTTCTCATGTTTTGGTTAAGTTGGATTGCCAGATGGATTCGAAGTTGAGTGGGGTGGATCTCTGAATGATAGAGCGCATGGCCTAGTGGTCCCTGAACTAGACTATGGATCACTGTAAAGCCATTGGCCTAGTGACCCCTGAGCTAGATTGTGGGTTGTGGTAAAGCCAGGATTGTGTTGCCTCGGTTGGCCTAGGAATCCTTGTTGGTGAATGGTAGGATATAAGGTAAAGCTAAGAGGTGGTTTTCTCTCTGTTGGGCCTAGTAATCTCGAGTTTGGGATATGCGGTAAAGCCTATTGAGTGGGTCTTAGTTTAGGGCCTAGTGATCTGGGTTTGAATTGCGGTAAATCCTGAGAGACTAGGAGACAGGAAAATTCCTCATGGTGTAGGTGGAGAAATCCGGTGTCATCCATGGTTGTTTGGCCTAATGATCGGGTGGAGATCATGGTAAATCATGTTATGATGTGTTCATTGTGTTGGCCTAGTGATCCGGGATGGATTACGATAAAACATGATTTCTATTGATGAGGGTGAGGTGGTTTAGCCTTAGTATGCCTTGGTTGGTTCTTTTGGTTTGAGTCCCACATTCACACTTGGAATATGGTACACGGGTGAATGACTGAAGAGAGATTTGGCTCAACCATTCTATGGTCTGGTTGGTTTATTGTATTCATTAATGAGAAATTCATTCCCTTGATTTTCATGTGTAAATGTACTGATTGTTTATGTGGATTTCATGGTTGATATGCTTATGATAATTTCTGTCCCTATTATGTTGGTTATATATATATTTGATGTTAGTAGTTATGTATGGATCTCAACATGTTTTTACTTCTACATGAATGGATAATGTGTCTATGACCTAATAGATGATAATGTAGCAAGTGACATGAGGGAAAAATGGTTCATAACAAGTCTCAGATAATTATGAGATCCCTACACTAAATTCTGTTGTTTACACCTGTAGGTTACATGTTGATGATATGTTTGAGGAAATGCTTGGCATGGCTAGTAGGGGTCTGATTAAGGTCTTGTTCAACTTATTGATTTTGCATCATTGTTTCCTTGTACTTTTACTAATTTTAAGCTATCACTCCATTTTGGGCAGTGACCTGGGCTTTGGGCCTAAAAAAGTGGCTTAAATCCTAAGGTTGCTCGCAAAAAACTGGCAATTTTGGTCTATAGTCGCTAGCAGGCAAGCCTGTGAGAGAGACTTTGGGTTTTTGGTCACTCCCTTGCCTATAGCATGAGAGCAACTAAGGCCTAAGATGTCCAGAACATCAGTGGGACCCAAGGATAGGTTGTCTGAGTGGTTGACATGTATCCTGAGGATTCTGAAGCTAATGTTGGATGACTGTCTATGATGTTTCCATTGATTCCACTTCCTTAAGGTCACATAGGAGGTTGAATCCAATCATAGTGGCCTCTCATCTCATGTTTACCCTGGTTGGTTAGTTACTTGGGTAGATGTGGGAGGTGGGTGTTACAACATATTTCACATTAATAACATAAATAAATGATGATTAGGAAGGTGACAAAATAAAAAGCACCATTGGGAGTACATTTTTCTTAGGATATTTATTTGTATCTTGGTCAAACAGCAAGAAATCATCAATTTATCTTTCTACAACTGAAGTCGAATACATAGCAACAACAAACAATTATCCCCAAGTTCTTTATATCAAAGAAACTTTGATATAGGACATCAAAGTGGAATATGATCAGCCCATTGTTATTTTCTATGACAAAACTAGTGCAGTAAATATCTCCAAAAATCATGTCACGCATTACAAAACAAAGCATATTCCAATCAAGTATCATTTCCTCAGAGAAAAATTCATTGAGAAGAATGTCAAGATGGAATATAATGGCACAAAATAATACATTAATATGTTGTTTCTACAATGCATACTCAACCAAATCATCATGTTGCCATATTGCTACCATATGCCCCCCCTGAGGCTATGCACCTCTCATAAACTTATGCAGTCATCTATCAATATGCATGAGGTAACCATGGATTGCAAGGGGGGGTGATCTCTCTACTTCATGGGTTGCTTCTCTTTCTTCCTCCACATGGTCTTGGGATTCTCCTTTCCATTCTTCTCTAACTTTCTATTAGGTCTCCTCTAGATTTGCTGCTACTTTTTCCAAATTTACTTCAAAGAATTGGGCAACATGTAATCTCTCGCCAAATGATTGAATTTGTGACACGTATAACACTCCACATGGCTAAGATATGAAGAAATAGAATCAAATGTCTCATTTCACATGCTATATCTATGATCCGAGTGGATATTGGTTGCCACCAACCTATTTCACTTAGACCCCCAACACTGTTGCCTTTCAGTTTCCTTAATTCTAGCACAACTTTCTAACTTTGGTAGTTTTTTGGGTCATAAACTTTTGAAGCCATTTTTAGGTGCTAAAATTATCCCTAAACTTCCATGGACATTTTCTCACAAATCAATTGATAATATTATATTAAAAAATCAAAATTCTACACTATTATAATTTTATTAAATTTCTAGATCTGTAGATTTTACTGTAATTAGTGCAAGCATGCAAATGGAAATTATGCAGAAAATAGAGAATTGAAAAACAAAATATCACACACACATAAGACACAAGATATTCTCTAGGAAACCCTTTCGGGAGAAAACCAGCTGGAAGGTGAGGGCACTCCGCTCTCTTTCTATGTATGAAAATATCGTTACAAGTATAAAGAAGTGTGGCTTGTGGCCCATGGGCCGCTACAATGCACAAATCCTCTTTGTCTGATCTACCTCCGATCCCTCTTGGCTATTTTTTCCAAGGCTATGGTGTTCTTCTCCATCCTTAGTTATTTATCCTTTTCTTCTAGTTGTTTCCTCAATGCGACAACTTCACCTTCAAGCTGTATACCTCGACCCTCTTGGTCTCTTTTTTGGATACTCATAATCTCTTCAATTCCTTTAAATTATGCCAACTAGGTCCTCAAATTGACAATCTCTTCCTTGAGATCCTTCTATTTTTTGTCATAGATTTGTAATAACGTTTCTTGATCTTTGCATGCAGTTGTTAGTTTATTAAATTTAGTGGAAAAGTTTTCAATAAAAACCATGGCAGACTCATAATCAACTCTAATAATCTTAACAGTATCCTTATATTCACTAGGAAAATCAACAAGACTATAATAAGAACCATCCAAAGTATAACTCAAAAACAAATCATTATTATTGATACGTTTGGATCCATTTTGTTATAACACCTCTAGTTTTCAAGTTTCTGGTTTCTTCACTTGATCGACTAAACTATTTGCACTAGCAGGATAAGATTCTTTCTTTTAAGAAGCCTTCAAATTTTTCTTCTTCTTACTCTTCTTCTCAACCTCTCCATTGTTACAACTATCACCTCCAAATAACACTTGCAGTCTATCCCAAATCTCCTTGGCATATTTTAGATCTCCTATTTTCTCCAAGTCTGCAATATGTAGATTCTAAAAATGATATGTCTCACTTTAGCATTTTGTTGCATTGTTGCATTAACTTTAGGTGAAAGTCGATCCTCGCCACATTCTTCACAAACTATTCTCCAAATGTTAGATCCATCATAAAATAGTTTTGCTTTCACTTGCATGAAATTTACAGCAGTTAAGACATAAACTCCTGGAGGATTCATTCTATAAGATATTTCAATTTTTTACCAACACTCCTCAAATCTACTCTCTTGTGATTAAGTTGTAGCAAAGAGCCTTGCTTTGATATTAATTGTTAGAAAATTTGAGCACTACCCTGGGAAGTTTTCAGTCCAACTTATGTGCTCTCAAGTTTTCAGATCAGTTGCGACCCTGGGAAGTTGGTGGTCTAACTTACCCTAATGGGGCCCAAAACCATTAGCACTTCATCTCCTAGGGTTAGGGTTTCACACATAATTTTTATGATAAAATTTCCTCTGAGCCTCATTGTGACATAGTTCAGAAGGCATGTAGCCATCACATCTCTTCTTAGAGATAAGCTACCAGTGCCCGAGATAGTTTGTTCCATTATGCATGTAAACAATTTTCAATACTTGTTATTAATTAATTGAAGTTATGTTCTTTCGTTGTATTTATCTGTTATGTTTAATTATGTATTTCGTTTTGTTACTTCATAAATCCGGATCAATCTATGCCTCGAATAAAATGTGCCTCTTCTCCACAAGATAAATCTACAATCAATTCCCTTGTGGCCAAATAGGTTACATGAGAAATAAAATCCATTAAAACAATAATTATAATGGATGGCTAATCTCCTTAGCTACTCATATTTTTGCAAGATATACTGACTATATCTATACACTCTACTCCTATAGTTGTCTGCAACATTTCCAAAATCATTAAATCTGTAACACTCTACCTCATCCATAAAAGGAACAATGGGGCTTTGATTCCTTTGAAATTTGACAGATTTGCCACAATCTCTAACCCTAGGAGAAAAATATATTTGGGTAGTAGACGCTCCTTAAGGTATCCTTCTTTGGTGTTATTGGTTCTACTATTTGTTTCCATGGTTATTACCACTCTTGTTGTTGCTAGTGCTTGCCACAGGCCTTTTGGGATCTACTTTTTTTTTCTTGCTAACATGCAAACTGGACTCTCCCTTTTGAAAACCAAGACCATATCTATTCAATGGAGATCTTTAGTTTTAAAGAAAAATTTCCAAGGCTATGGTTCTCTTCTCCATCCTCATCTTCTTATCCTTTTCTTCTAGTTGTTTCCTCAATGTGACAACTTCACCTTCAAGTTGTTAACTCGACCCTCTTGCTCTTTTTGTTGGCTACTCATAATCTCTTCAATCATTCATGATTCTTCCAACTAGGTCTTTAAATTGACAATCTCTTCCTTAAGCTCCTTCCCTTTTTCATCACATATATGCAATAAATTTTCTTGATCTTTGCATGCAGTTGTTAGTTTATTAAATTTAGCGGAAATTTTTTCAACACTGACCATGGCAAACTCGTACTCAACTCTAAGAAGCTCAAAATTATCCTCATCTTCACTAGGAAACTTAGCAAGACTAGAATTATAACCATCCAAAGTATAACTAAAAAAAAAATCATTATTATTTATACCTTTGGATTCATTTTGTTGTAATACCTCTAGTTTTCAAATTTCTGGTTTCTTTAATTGAACTGTTGAACCATTTGCACTAGGAGGAAAAGATTCTTATGGTTGAGATTCTTTCTTTTGAGAAGCCTTCTTCTTTTTATTCTTCTTACTCTTCTTCTCAACCTATCTATTACTATTACTATCACCTCCAAATAACACTTACAGTCTATCCCAAATCTCCTTAGAAGAATTTAGATCTCCTATTTTCTCCAAGTCCGCATTATGGAGATTCTAAAAAATGATAAATCTCATTTGAGAATTTTGATATATTACTTTAGGTGAAAGTTGATCCTCACCACATCCTTCACAAACCAATCTCCAATGTTAGATCCACAAGAAAATAATTTAGCTTTCACTCGCATGAAATTTTTAGTAGTTAGGACATAAACTCATGGAGGATTCATTCTAAAAATAAGTTGCAATTTTTTACTAACACTTCCTAGATCTAATCTCCAGTGATTAATATGTAACCAAGAGCCTCATTTTGATACCATTTATTAGAAAATTTGAGCACTGTTGAGGGGGAGGGGTGAATCAATAGTGTGACTTATGACCAATTTATACAAATTTTAATGTTTTCTTATCACAACCACTAAATCATGCATTAACTAACCAATAAAACATTAATAGATCAACACATAAACATATAAATCATATGATCAACATGCACAAGTAATAATAAACATGTGATCATCAAGGAATAGTAACAAAAATCATACACACATGAGACATAAGATATAATATGCAAACCACATGGGTGAAAACCACCATTGACAGATACTATTCATCGTTGTGTCTTCAATTATTACAAAATTATTTTACATATGATTCATTAGGCACCACCATTGTGCAAGCCACGACTTTCCAATCATGTGAGCCGCTATTCTCTCTAGACAACAACTTGTATGGAATTTTCAGGTCAGCACCTATGTGAAGCCACCACTCCCTCGACTTTGTAGACCACCACCTACTAGAAGCCACTATTACTAATAAGTCTCGCTCAACCACCATTGGACTATCCATCCACGACTGGATGGAAGCCACCACTCAAAAGTTCTCAGGCCACTACTTGAAGGATGCCACTAACCCCTGAATATGAAAGCCACCACTTTCTTGGCGCATCTCATGGTCCTCATTTCAAAATATTTCTTACTGGGCCCATATACTCTGCATACAAACAACCATGAACCTCTTTTCATCAATTTTCAAACCAGGTTCACTATGACGCTATGCTCAACAACTAAATCAAACACCCTCTAACATATAGCTCTCTCTCTCTCATCCATACACCATACTTAGCGAAAAATCCGTCAATACATCAACAACATACCATCACACTCTAATCAACTCTCAACAATAACCAACAATAACATACAAGTTATTGATCTCACACACTTAGCCATATCAACAAATCAAGCTTGAACACATGCAACTTTTCTCATAATACAACCAACAACATAGAAAAAACTCCTGGAACTCCACCACACATCAAATATCTTACATACACATTGTCAAAAACATCTCCATCAACAACATAATAAATCTAAATGTAATAACTCAATAATTTAACAATGGAGAAGCCATACAAAATGTAGAAACAAAGCTACAACCATACAAATAAAGTCTCTTCCCTTGCAAATAAAAATATATCAATAATACAACCATGGAATTGTTGGCATTGATGTCAATAGGTTCATGGTGTTTCATGCCATATGCATGTGTGAGAGTGCTTGAGGTTGATGGTCTTCATAGTTGACATTTATGTCAACATACTTATGACTAGACCTAGTGGAGGTGATTTGGAGATGGATTCTACATGTGATGTTGAATTGAGGTTGGCATGTTGTGTTGGTTGAATATGTCGTTGTTGTAGGTGATTAGAGTGTTGCTACAGGTGTTTTATATTCTTATACATTTGATGGAAGCATTGGATTGTATGTGTTGAGATGAGGTTATATGTGTGGAGGCACCTCTACGAGTGTTGGAGGCGGTTGGATGACATGATGTTGTTTCTCTAGGAGTCAGAGATGCTACTATAGGAGTTAGACATGTTGCTACAGGTGTTGGAGACGTTTAGATAGGCTTTAGTCACTTCTTGAGGAGTTGGAGGTGTTGGTCTTAGTGATAAGGTCGACGGACTAGGGACTACTTGTCACTGATTTTTTGTAGGAGTTCTTGGCCTATGTGATTAGTTGCAAACTTGTTACAGAGGCTTGGAGGGATGTTTAGGAGTTGAAGAAGATGATCCATCATTTGGCAAAGGTCATGAATTAATGTTTCAATTTTTTTATTTAGCTTTTTCCATAGTCACATGGATCTAAGCTTGTGGGACCAACTAGGCAGATAGGACCATGGGAGTGAATTTGATGTTCCAAACACATGGAGCTAGTGTCATGCGTGTGATCGAGATTTTGCACGATTTTTTCTCCATGTTTCTCGTGTTGTTCAACTAATTTTTGTATTGTGGAGAAATTCTTGTTTAGAACTTTTCGGTTTATGGTTGGAAACATTTGTGGGGCCTCCAGAAGTTAATTAAAGTTGAAGATATGAAATGGCAAGTGGAGTTAGCTATTTGATAGAGTCAATGAGTTGAAACTAGATCAAATAAAGCATATGAATAGAGTTGTGGAGCCAAGTATTTCTTAGTAATTATTGATTTGATCACCTGAATCCATCTATATATTGGAGATAGCTCAATGATAGTTTGGTTGATTCTCTGAGTGTGTGGAGTGAGTTTGATCTAGGAGAAGAGTGCAAGCTATGTGAGGAGTGTATTGCAAACTTTTTGAAGTAGGTTGCAGTTGTAACAGCAGATAGTTGAAGTATGTTTCAGCGATCATTTTTATGCAGTGAATGAGAGTTGAAGTGTGGATTAGTAGAAGTGTTTTGTGAGATGGTGATGAAGTTTTTCTTGTATTTTTTTATTCATATTTCAATGTGTTCTTTGATGATATCTTGTTGTAGTGCTCATGTTGAGCAGTTCTCGGTTCTAGTATGAAAATGCATGCAATGAGAACCACATAGAGGAGTGGAGTTGGAGGATTCTGACGAAATCAATATAAGTGAGAATTTTTCTCAATCCAGTGGCAGTTGGATAGTTCGGCAGAAATTGGGTGAGGCTCATTGGTCGTGGTGGCTTCCAACAAATCAGAGTCTGTAGATTCGATTGATAGTTTAGGAGTAAGTGAGTGAGGATTGTTGACTGTGGTATCCTTCGATAGATGGTAGTATGTAGATGCACATGAGAAAGAGTCTCCATTTGATAGTAGCCATTTATATCTCTTTGTAAATAATTTACTTGACTAATAGAATATTTGAGCAGCATAGCAATAACGGGTGGATTTTTTCCCTCAACAGGGTTTTCCACCAGAAATATTTTGTGTCCATTGTGTTGATTTCTTTCATGGTTTCTGTTTATGTTTGATGCTCTAATCTCTGATTATGTGTTTCAGTTTATGCCTAGTTTAAAGAATAATTAATTGGAGAAAAATTAGGAAAAGATTATAAGTGTTGTCACTACTGATTCACTCCCCCCCTCTCAGTAGTGATCTAGTTTCCAACAAGAACTACACTATGATCTACCTTTTTTCCATCAAACCTTGATTTAAAATATTCTCCCCCTAATTGGCCTCTAATACAACCCCTCCATACTCTGCCTCAACCATCAAACCAAACTTTAGCTTTTAAGTCACAATTTATGGCCTCTTCATCCAACTCATTGATCTTTGCATCCTCCTCTTCTTTCCATTGAGTTATGTATGATCACATGTTCTAGGATATCAACCTCTAACCTCTGCAAAAACCTCTACTCACCTTATGTGCATTTTGTAACCTCACAATGAGTTGTTTGTTCATCTATTTAAACTATTCGAACCATTCTCTCCACTACTCGGGGAATCAATGCATTCACACCTAAATCACTAATAAAATAAATTAATCAATTTGTAGGTTAAGTCAACCAAACCTTCAATACAAAACCATGACCAAAAACCCTAGTTTATCCTTCTAGAATTCACCAAGATGAGCACAGAATCAAAAAAACTGAGTGTGGAAAGGGTAACACAGGCAGTCCCTTTGGGAACTGAGTTATTAATGAAGTTAATTCACTGATAAAGAGTGTTACCTGAGTTACTAAGGTAGGTTTTCCACTAAAAGCCTGTGTTACTATATTTTCAACCCAAAAACTCAAGCAACTTTGCTCCAACTCCTCTTGAACCTAATCCATTGTACCTACAAACATCTCCAAAGACTATAGATCCTCTGCAACCTCATGTCAAGCCTCTGAACATCATATCAAGGCCTAGATTGTTCTCTTTTATACCCCTTTTTTATTCTTTTTGGCTGGTCCCATATTCACCCTAGTGTAGAGAAGGAGAGATATGCCTAGATTTGGAAAAAGGGAACAAAATTGGCCATTGGCAGTGCACTAATTGCCCTCAAGCCAAAGGAAGCACCAGAAAAACGTTTCTTTTAGTGGGTGTAGAAATTAAATAAATGGAGGTAAAAGGAGAAGTGGGGGCCTTGCTTAAAATTCTAGTAGGTTTCAGGCAGATCACCATTGATCATAGCCTGACCAACCCCTAGAGGAATTACGAGGTGGCGGGGGAGGAGGGAGAACTGGCACGACCGATATGTCGTCGCTACCCCCTGGAAGAGCATTAGGGGAATTTTGAGGTCTAAAATGGGCCTCATAAGGAAATGTACAACCAAAATCAACTTTATAAGGACCAACAAGATTCAAGATGATGATGTCAACCATGGGGGATGATTCACCCATTTCGGAGTAAAAAAGTGAAAATATTAAAAAATAATCAAATAATAAAACTACCTTTTCAACTCGTATTTTCAACTTATCTTCGTAATGTTTTACTCAAATTTCAAGTAATATTACTCATTAGATGAAAAATTTAATTTCTCATCCAAGGAGCACCCATGTTGCATACTTTAAATGGACCCTGCTACACGAAAAATTAGAAATACAATAAAAAATGTGATTACAATCACATTTTTCATGTATTTCTCATTTTTTCGTGTAGAAGGGTCCATCAAAAGTATGAAACATGGGTACTCATTGGATCAGAAATTAAATTATGCATCCAACGAGTAATCCCACTCGAAATTTGAGTAAAACCTTAGGGAGATAAGTTGAAAATGCGAGTTGAAAAAATAGTTTTTCTTTTTTCCCTCTAAAATTTGATGACGTAATCTAATCTTATTTTGTTATTTCCACTATTATTTTATAAATTATTTAGGAGGCCCATTTTAGACCTCAAAATTACCCTAATGAAAAGTCAACATATCAGAGGAAGTGTATCAATGTCCTGGATTAACTCCGGGGGGTCTCGGCTCGATCCTGACTCCCGCTCATCCACTCACTGGAGAGAAGTGGGGACCACACTCACCACGACATATCTTGAGGCGTCGTCAACATCAGTAAGAAAAATTTGTGTTAAACAATTAAGTTATCCCCTACATGTGTCATCCTGTCACCCTCCCAATCACCTTCTTCCATGTGTCACCCTCTCATGAGCTCGCCTGATGTCACTTTACTATTTTGTTCTGCCTATAAAATCTCGACCCATTAGCCTTTCAATTTTAAAATTATACTTCTTGTAGGTGAGTCTGCCTGCTATTCCACTGATCTACAATGTCTTCTGCCTATTAGACAAGTATAGAGCTCCCTCAACACTATTCTTCCAAATTTCACCCATTCAATCATGTAACCCACAGGCCTTCTACTTATAATTTTGTCCTCATGCTCAAAATGAAGAAATTGGCTCCCAAAACTACTAAATCAAGGGAGGCCAAACCCTCATCCAACATTGAGATGCTCATGGATACAAATTCACAAATTTGCAACCCACCATGCCCCTACCACCTGTCGGACCTCTTACTCATCATGTTTGACCACCATATCAAGGGAGAAGACCCTTTCAGAATAATGGAGTCATGTTTATACTACAAAATTGCACCATTTGTTTATCATTTCCTAGATTTTGTTTCATGGCTTGTCACATCCTATGTTGAAGATAAAAAAATTATTTATATCATCAATCGGAGTGAAAATCGGAGATAACTCCAGAACTGATTCAAAAATCTTTGATGTACCCAATTTCGCGTGATGCTGAAAAATTCACTGAAATAAGTTTGTTTTATAGTTATATTCCCTCTCAGTTTGGGAGAAACATGATTTCTTACAGATGATTTTGGCTCCTCGCCACCAATCCTGACCTATTGTTGATTCTTTCCTTGTACCTACATTCATAGAGGCAGTGTATCCCATCCTCACTATAATTTCCCAACTATTGGGGGAAGATGATGCCACTATTGTTGTAGGAATTTACAAGGTAAGTTCCTTAGACAGAACACCAAAGGACACCACTCACAAACAGATCACAGATCAATACACCAGTATTTTGACATGGTTAAAACCCTC
>APFE030951668.1:36571-48176 GCA_000404065.3 Pinus taeda | reverse complement strand
AAAGAATGAAAATTTACATAAGCTTTTCTCATGCACGGTTAACCTACAAATGACCCTCCATGCGCTTTAAATAGAATTCATGGACCAATCGGGTATCAAGCCGCGGATCAAGTGTCGGTAATACCGAGGAGAGAATGAACCGTCGGATCACTACATATCGTGACCGTCAGATTGTAAGTTACAAATGTAGATAGTAAAGAAACACACTTTACCTAACTCTATACTAGACCAAGTTATACTTAACTATTCCTATGTGTCGGAATATCCTAACAATTGTTACCAAAGCTACCATAGGATTTATGAGAACGATGATGCAACCTAGCCATGTCTTCGATATACCTTATTTACTAGTTGAATCCATCAAATTCTAGTTGCACCATTTTCCTATCACTTCATTTTTTAGATACTACTCCATTCTATTTTATTTGTTCCTATACACCCATGTAGATCAAATTGAATACTTGGGTCCCAGCCTAGTCGATTCACGTAAACAACGAAAGTCTATCTTTGACTACGATGTTGTTGTCAGGAGGAAACCCGAGAATGAGGGTTATTCTTAATTCATATCCACTTATATTTCTACTGCATACAAAATCATCCATAATGTCTCTCCCCCAAGGATTCTTCCTCAAAAAAAATAAATCCTCCAGCTTAGTAAAGACACAAGAGTGGGTGACTAGTACTTGTTCGAGGATTAATTGAGATTAGGGTTTATGGGTGTGAGCTCCCTCCTTATCGGCTACTTGTTTTTATTCCAATGAGAATATTCACCCTATAATTCATGAAACAGAGCCTACATGTGGATCAAATTCACTTTTTTCCTACCAAGAAAGGCTATATGTTAAAATTTGGCAAGCCAATAGATCCCTTTATTGTAAATACCAGACAATCTCTTCAGTCAAGTGAAGATATGTTGAGCGAACTGAGTTTCGAAAGGGGAGACATTTGGCACTGTGGACCCCCATGGTATAATTTAGAAGAGAAGGAAAAGCATTAATTCCTGAGCCTATGATCATGAATATAGGCCAAAAGTTGAGGGGAAAGATAACTTTGATTCTTGGCCTATTAATATAGAAATGGAGATTGAGACTCCAACTACAAAGGAAAACACACATAAGAGGAATGTGGACGAGTCCAAAGGTGTGGAAATGGAAGATGATCACTCCAACAAAAGAGCCTAAACCCAAGAAGTGGTTGATGAAGAGATTGAAACTAGGTTGACCAAGACAAAGTTGGATTAGCACTGCTTCCAGGTGACCTTAGAAGACCCACTTCAAGTTTTTTTCTCTTCATCTACAAATTTGGCCCTCCTGATTTCTATTGGGAGCTCAATAATGACGGGATCTAGTTGGGCTATGAAGAAGACAATAGAGGAAAGTAACAAGAAGATCAGATCAGAGATGCAACAATAGCCGACATTGCATTTGGTCTCTTACCAGACCAAACACCTGGATGCCATAGACTTGGATAGGAACCAAATAAAGTTTTGCTACACCATCCCTCAACACAATCCCTTCCATTAGGCTCATCTTTTAGGCCTATGGATGTATCTCTGGACATTACAAGTGTCCCTCTGCTAGAAAAAATCAACTTTGATAGACAGGTTGGAAAAATGCTTTATAGTGAATTAAGCCGAAATGTTATGACCATTAGCAAAGATGAAAAACTATTGGATAAGGCTACCACAAAGCTAAAGACATATATATCTAACTCTAGAGATCTACATTTACAGAATGAGAACTTCAAACAATTGATTGTAAAGCTAAGGGTGAACCTAGAAGACAAATCTGCTATAGAGACTCTTACCAAGAGTTCACAGACTGAGATTCAAGAAATGAGGCAGAAACTAAAGATGCTTGCTAGTGAATATGTACAGTCTAGAGAATTAGCACAGGTGGAATAATAAAAGGAGATTCTAGCCAAGGAGTTGATAGACCATAATAATGAAGTGGTCGCCCTCAGGCAAGAGGTAGCATAGCTCCAATAGAAAATTGACTCTCATATTTGTGCACTGCTCATGCCAGATAATCCTAAAATTCCTACTGAGCTTCTCACTAAGACCCTCACCAAGTTGCAGCTCTTTGAAAGAGAACTCAAGAAATTACAGTGGATTTGGATATTGCGAAGTGTTTCCTTTCTCAAAAGGAGAAATAAGTAGAGACTACCTAGAAAAATGCAGAATTAATCAGTAAAAATATACAAGAAACAAACCAAGAAATTACTGAACTGCAAATCATGTTGAAAGGTAACAAGTCCCTCCTTCTAGCCAAATAGTTGATATGGGATGAAATAATAACTAAGGTGAAGAATAACTAGGAGAATAAGACCCTGATGGCAAAGCAGAAAAGTGCAAAAAAGGATTATGAGTTCTTTATCCTGGCTTCCAAGGAGGAGGATGAAAGAAATGTCGAGATAGCTAAAAAATTAATTTAGTATATAAATGAAAAATAAACCAGTGAATTGAGGACTATAGATGTGGTGGAATGGATAACTGCAATGTTGGAGGTCTCCAAGATGATCTAGAAGGAAGTTGTTAGAGCCAAAGCCGAGGAATGTCTAGAAAGAGTGCTAAAGGATGTAGCTCATTTGACTGAGAGTTTGAGTAGAGGGTTAGAGCTGGACTGGATAGTTGTTGGGACCTTATGGGAGCATTGATCCCATGGGAGTAGTACAATCAAATGCTAGTGGAGGCTAAGAGCATAGTTGACTCCTACCACAAGAAGACCTCCTTAAATGAAAAATTAGTAGTAAACTATCTGAGGAGGGATTTCCAGTTGATATGGATAGTGAGGACTTTGTTTCACACCAGGCCAAATTATGTATGGCTCATAGGTCTTAATATTTCCCATCAAATTTTCTTTAGATCTCCTCTACCGAGCCCACCATTGTGGGAAAAATGTGACTAGTTCATCAATCCTCCACAACTTCGGATCGTTGACCCTACAAATCTTCCTCTAGAACTTTGCCAATAGAGATGAATATGATCCAAAATTAAACAAGAATGAAACAACTTACATATATAATCATAAACACATAGATGCAGCAAAAAAACACTTCATTTCATTAAGAGAAAAATACCGAACTATGTTTACAAACACAATGGAAATAAGATAGCTCAGGTGATGGTGGCTTATCTCTGAGAAGCGATTGGCAGCTACATGCCTCTGAACTGAGTTACAATGAGGCTTGAGGGCCCTTTTATTATTGAATAATAAGAAAAAAAATCCTAAACAACCAAAACCCTAACTCGAGGAGATGTAACACCAAGAGTTTATGGGCCCCGTTGGGGTTAGTTGGGCAGCCAACTTCACGAGCTCGTAGCTTGGTCATATTATCTCTGTTTGACGCGTCTGATACCTCATTGGAAGCATCTCTCTCAGGAATACGAATATTGATGTGATTTCCATAGCAATCACCAAGCAATTTTTCAAAAAATAATGTCGTTTAGGGCGTCAAAATGGCTCTCGAAGTTCAGGACTCGAAAAACTACCAAAAATAGTACATTGTGTTATAATTAATGAAACAGATGAAAATGACTGGGGGGTCTAGGTGGAATAGGTAGGTGGCCACCAATATCCGCATGGATAATTCCTCCCCCCTTAGGAAGAAATGGTTCCCATTGCGTGCAAAGCCTCCATGAGGTGAGGAAATTTTTGTTGAACTTGGTCCCTGGTGAACCACTTGCCCTAGTGAAGGATTTGGCATGATTTGAAAAATATATATAGTTGTATCCTCTATTACCAAGTGTTCTTGATCTGTGTGTCTATGATTTGATCATTTGTGGCTTGTTCCATGCAGTTTGGGTTGATCTCTATTGGTGTGAGTTGTTTAGCAATGTCAGGTGTGTCCAACAATGGTGGAAAGTAAGGCCGAAGGTGATCTACATTGAAGACTAGGTGCAGACCAAGGAATGGTAGGATTCTAAGCTCAAACACATTTTCACTAATGGCCTTGGTGATGGTGTGTGGACCATATCAGAGCGGGTGAATCTTGGTGTGGGGTCTAGCAAGGCGCTCCTTCTGCAAATGAAGCCAAACTTTGTCCCCCATCTGGAACTTGTGTGACACTCGACGTTGATCATGGCATTGTTTGTACTTAGCATTGGTTCTATCAAATATATCATGGACTTGTTGGCGAATGTGTCGAATGCGCTCAATGAATCTATTAGCCCTTTCAGCTTGAGACTACACGTAAGCGAATCTACCTGAGTGGCTGCAAATGGTATGGCCACATCAATGGGGCATAATGGCTAAAATTACAGCCCTACCTGAAAGGGGTTGTGGCTTGTTGATATTTGGAGACCTGTATTGTAGCTATGTTGTACATAGGGGAGACTTTCATCCCATGTACGTGGATGCTTCAAGTTGTACATGTGAAAAATGTGTACGATTATCTTGTTGACAACCTCTGTTTGGCCATTAGTTTGGGGATGGAAAGTCATGGACTTAGTAAGTTTTGTATCCAACATTGACCAGAGACATGACCAAAATGAACTCAAGAATATGTTGTCCTGATCTGAGATAATGGACTGTGAGATCCCAAAGTGTACCCACACTCACTCAAAGAAGAACTTAGCAGTGGCCTCTTGTTAAGGGATAAATTCCCCTAGGGTCTTGGGTTGATAACCTAGCAGATCGGAGGTTATCTATATAGAGAAACACACATTCCACACAGCCATGATGCTAATATAAACAAACTTTATGATGAGAGGTGTACCTGGGGGTCCTTCATTTGAGAAGATCCAGCCAGGGTCCAAACCCTCTTCGAGTTCCTTTTGCTCCTTCAACCTGCAAAACAATCAATTCAAGAAAGTACAATAGTATATGGACCAAGCATCATAAAGAAATCATCTTCATAGCATATTGAAAGGTAGTTAGTTACACAATTAAAACAACCATTCATATGAGAATCATAACATTGATATCATAAACATGAAGAAGATTTATATTAGGAACAAAGACAAGTGTTTCTTTTATTATAGATAACTAAAGTATAGAAAGGAATGATTTCACCTGAGTCGTCCTTTCATAGGCTCCAAGCGGAACCATCCTCCAGATTTGTCTAGTCTCAAACCTTCAACAAACTCCTTCCATGACTTACTCCATGATATTTCAAGTAGTAGAAAGACATCATCACACAAGGAAACAAGGGTTTCCTGTAAATGGGGGAAGTGCTGGAAGCACTAGGATCTTCAGACCTTGTTAGGGAAAATCTCAGCAGAGTGATCTTTCTCTCTCTTCTCTCCTCCTTAGGCCTTCCCATTGAAGCCTTTTTATACTTCTCCCAAAGTAGTTTTTTAGTTGGGAATTCGTTGGGAACAGTTGGGCCACGGGAACTAATAGGTAATCAATAGGTGAAACCCGTGATCTCTACCCGAAATTAAGGAGATTTAATTCTTTTAAGTGTTTTAAGACATATACACGAGTTGGGTATACACTGACCCACATACACACGCATTTAGCTCAGGGCAATGTCGCGTATAGGGAGTAAAACATTGTTTTTTAAATTTTGGACCAGGTTTGGAAGGAGGGGTTGCCCTAGGCCATGAGTGCAGCATCAAAAACATCAAGAGTGAGGTTTGGAGCTATAACACCTCTACCATGATACTCTTCTTGTAGGCCATCATGATGGCCATCTT
Organism: Pinus taeda; assembly: GCA_000404065.3. Classification (NCBI taxonomy): domain Eukaryota; kingdom Viridiplantae; phylum Streptophyta; class Pinopsida; order Pinales; family Pinaceae; genus Pinus; species Pinus taeda. The sequence continues at coordinate 42,538 of APFE030951668.1, read as the reverse complement.
AAAGAATTTTTTGATGACCACGATAACGCAATCATTTCCGTTCTTAGTAGAAGGCAGGCTTGACATATAATCCATGGAGATAGATTCCAAAGGCCGACTAGAAGTAGGTAGAGGAGTATACATGCCTTGCTTCTTGATTGTTGGTTTGGAAATGGCACAGGTAGTGCAGGATCTAATGTACTTCCCAACATCCTCACGAAGTTTCGACCAATAAAAATACTTTTGCAATACTGCCACTATTTTCTCTACTTAGAAATATCCAGTGACCCAACTGTAGTGCACCTCCCAAATCATCTTGGCACACTCACTTGAAGGAACACATATGTGTCCCAAGTGGCATAATAGTGCATCCTGAAGGTGAGAGTTTGGAACTTTCTTCCCTTCCAAGAGTGTCGAGTATATGCTGTCGAATTCTAGATCACTCTTGTAAAGATGCGGCCACTCTCGTGCCTATAGGAGTTTAACACAGTGATTAGGCCTAGTGGTCGGCTAAGGCAATAAACGACATTATTGGTGCTACCCTTATTATACTTAATGTTCAAATGGAACTATTGTAGATAGTGGACCATTTTTGACATCGATCGTTTTGCAACTTCCCATGTGTTTGTATGAACTGTAGAGGCCAGTGGTCTGTGTGGATTACCATTTCCTTCCCCAGAATGTAATGCTTCCATTGAAAATAGGCATGAACAATGGAATACATTTCTTGGTCTTAAGTGGGGTACGTTCGGACTGTGTCTGAAAGTGTCTCACTGTGGTAAGTGATGAGCACCAGTATTGCAGCAAGAATGTTGCAACTCCTGGGGCTACCAATTTTACTTTATCAACCCGGGGTTCATACAAACTTGGAGGTGATAGTGTTGTATACACAAGCGGATGCGATGGGTCCACTCTTTGTCACTGCTAAGCTGGTGATAGACCACTATGGTTTCTCAAAACAGCCTTCTAATGATTCAGAAAAAGCTTGATTACCAATGAGGAAAGGGGAATTTTGCACTAATTGGGAGAATCGAAACAATGTCTACAGTAGTAAGGAAAGACTGAAATCAAATGTTTGAACACACCACTCATCTAACTAATTGCTAAGAGATCTTACTTCAAAAGGAATCTACTGAAAAATGTGCAACAAGAAATGCTAAATTTAGAATGTACTAAAAATAGACTTGCTAAAAATAGCATGTCTAAAAATAACAGTTTGGTCAGTGAGGTCATTGGCCACATTGGGTGAGAGGTGAAACTACTAAAAATAGAAAGTTCTAAAAATAGCATTTTTGGGTCCCTTCCTATTTTTAGTAGTCCTTGGTCTAACTATAAGAAGTAAAAACGAATTTGGTCTTAATAGCAGCTTAAAATATTAATTAATTAATCTCCATGAGTTAATTAATTATGGAAAATTAAACTAGAAGTCTTTGTGAGATCATGCAATTATTTCTCTCTTGATTTAGGAATTTATACCTTGATTAAAGGAGATAAGGTTCAGTTCTATAATGAGAGGATCAATTGACTTAGTTTTACTTAGTCAAGTCCAGTTAGATTAATTTAACAAGTTGTTAAATTAATGAAATATAGTTTGTTAATGATTGCATGCATGTGACAACTATTATTTCATATAATTGAGCATTCCCTCATGGATAACTGATGCATGTCAGTTCAGACAGAGATCCAGTTGAGATCAGATAAGGGACAATGTACTATCAAATGCTTGGATATTTCTAGTAAGTATTCCTTGCATCGAGAAGGATCTATTATAGGAGATTGGAGGACTTGTGGCCCATATATTGAGACCTAGGTAGTCCATGATTTTCATCTTGTGATTGAAGATCATCAGGATCTTCTGATTACAGAGAGAGCAGGATAGCTATTGAGCTGATTCTTTTTGTATGTTGAAGAGGATTTCCACTTGATTGATAATATAGTGTTGGGGTTTTATGCTGGTGCTTTCCCCAATGATATATTCTCTGTTATGTGTGATTGATTCCTTCTTATCAGTTATATGTGTTCTTATTGATGTTGTTCATGGTTGATTAAGCTTCTGCTAAATTGTTTGTAGAAGTGGATCAATTGTTTTGCTTTAGTACATTGCATTACCAGGTGATCTACAGGTGGGAAATTTCTACATGGTATTAGAGCTAGCTGATTTGTAGAAAAAGTTCTACATGGTATCAGAGCTAGCAGATTTGTAGGAAAAATTCTACAAAATCTACATGGTATCGGAGCACAGGTGATCAAGCAAGAACAATATACTAGTAGGAGAAATTTGAAGTTTATTATTCGGGATATAGACCTCAAGTTCTTATCACATCTATTTCATCGATGGCATTCTATGGTTTGAGGCTTGAGTATGCCCTTGATGGCAGCTCAAATTATATGGCTTGAAAGGATCGCATGGATGCAGTTTTGGAAGATAATGGCCTTAAGGATTTCATTGATCAAGAAATTCCTAAGCCTACTGACAACACTGAGCAGGTGGAATGGAGGAAGTGTGTGGCTAGAGCTAGGAGAATTCTCTTGGAGGGAGTGCGAGATCACATTGTCTCAAGCCTCCATGGGAAGGAGACTCCACATGCAATGTGGAAAACATTGAAATATTTATATCAGAATAGCAGTGATTAGAGGAAGCTAGCATTGAAGGACAAACTTCAAAAGATCAAGTGTGAAAGGGATGAGATGATCTCTATGTATTTGACCAAGCTCATCACATGCAGCGATGAGTTTGCAAGTGTAAGGGTCATGAAATTGGATGAGGATATGGTGAGTCTAGCACTCCTTGGTCTTCCTAAGAGCTGGCATAGCTACCAAGACTTAGTGAATGGAAGGGAGAAACTGCCAGATTGGGAACGACCATGGTCGGATTTGATGTAGGAGGAGAACAGATGAAACACTGGAGACAGTTCTTCTTCTATGCATGATGAGGAGAACTGTGCCTTAAATTGTAAGACAAACAAGGGGAAGGAAAAGGTTTGTCTTTTCGAATCCAGTTCTTCCAATGATGGGAAGAAGGTTGACAAATGGAAAGTGTGATGCTTTCGTTGCCATGAGGTGGGCCATTATGTTGCAAATTGTCCACGGAGAAAATCCAAGAAGGGATCCGGGGAGGGATCTGAAGGTGAGGCACTTGCTTCACAGTTTGAGTTGGATTTCACACTCTTTGCATGCATGGTTTCATCCATGGTGGGAAGTGATTAGTTTCTTGACAGTGGATCTTCTTGCCACATGACTGGTGACAAGAGTTTGTTCAATAATTTGGAGGAGAAAGATCTCTAGATACTCATAACGATGGGTGATGATGAAAGGTATAATGTCTCAGGTAAAGGCATGGTTATTTTTCAGAGGGAGCATGGATCTCGCCTTACCTTGACCAATGTCAAGTATGTACCAGGACTGAAGAGAAACTTGATGTCAATCACGATGCTGGAAGACAGAGGCTATGATGTAGTCTTCAATAAGGGAAAGGTTTTCCTTAGACACATCATCACTAGACAAGTGAAGCAGATTGGCTCACGAGTCAAGAACTTGTATGCTCTTGAGGGTCAAGATGCATGCAAAGCCTTGAGCAGCAAGGCAACTGATGGAGACTTGGTGGTTGAGAGGGAGGGTATATTACTTTTCAACATGTAGAGCTAGAAGAAGTCTTAGATGATTGTGGAGGAGCCACGATTGGTGCAGTAGCTTCAGGAGGTTGTGGAGCAGCCACAACAGGGGAAGCTAAGTGGAGATCGAGTAGAGACATCTACTCATGCAGAGACCTCCAGTAGGGGGAAGCTTTGAGCCAAGTGGGCTGACAGATCACATGCAGCCATACCTCTAGGTAGGAGGTGGGGCAATATAGAGTGATCGTCCCAAAGAGAAGAGGCAAGATCCTTGAGGTACCCAACCTCTTGGATCAGACCTTTCCACGGGAGCCCCGATGTGGAGTAGCAGGAACTGACTGATTGGGTAGAGACAAATGCGGATGGAGCGGCAGAGAGAGCTACAGTGAAAGGAATCCCAGGACAGCGTAGAGCATGCAGGCTTCAACAATGCGAGAGGTAGAAGTGTGTTGCACAGGGAAGGGTAGCACAGAGAAAGGGTGCAACGGTGCGAGATGCATGGAGATGTTGTAGTATCGTAGAGGTCAGAGAGGGAGCACTTGTCAACAGCAGGTATAGCTTCAGCATCAAAGTATGTTTCTAGCCCAATAGAATGGTCAGTTGGGAGTTTTTTTTGTTCCAAGTGTTGCTAGAGTAGCTGCACTTGGTAGATGTGTTGCATGCAGAACATTCCAAAGTTACAAGATCGGGTTCGAGAGGAAGCCTTTCCTGTTGAGAGGGAGTGTTGAAAAGTGTGCAACAAGAAATGCTTAACTTAGAAATTGCTAAAATAGAACTGCTAAAAATAGCTCTTCTAAAAATAGTAGTTTGGCCACCTTGGGTGAGAGGTGAAACTGCTGAAAATAGCATATTCTAAAAATAGCATTTCTGGGTTCCTTCCTATTTATAGCAGTCCCTGGTCTATCTATAGGAAGTAAATTCGAATTTGGTCTTGCCATCAGTTTGGAATATTAATTAATTAATTCAGTTTGAGTTAATTAGTTAAGGAAAAGCAAACTTGAAGTCTTTGTGAGAGCATGCAATTATTTCTCCACTAATTGGGGAATGTGTCCTTGACTTACTCCACTGATTGAGGAATTAAGGATGAGTTATATATTGAGAGGATCAGTTGACTTAGTTTAACTTGGTCAAGTTCAGTTAGATTAATTTAACAAGTTGTTAAATTAATGAGATATAGTTTGTTGATGCTTGCATGCATGTGACAATTATTATTTCAAATAACTGAGTATTTTCTCATGGATAACTGATGCATGGCAATTTAGACAGAGACCCAGTTGAGATCAGATGAGGGACAGTGTACTATCATATGCTAGGATATTTCTAGTAAGTATTCCTTGCATGCATGAGGAACTTGAGTCCTCAAGGATTGCGTAGTTGGACCTGAGGTTGATAGCAAGTATGATCAGGCCAATTTACATGTGTTTTGTAATTGGACTCCAATCAAAACTGCGCAAGGAAATAGGAGCTTGGACCTAAGGTGTAGCCTTTATATACAAGGCTAGGTAGTCCATGAGCTTTATCATCAGAGTACAGAGCGAGCAGGATAGCTTTTGAGCTTATTCTTTTTGTATGTTGTTGAGGATTTCCACTTGATTGATAATACACTGTTGGGGTTTTATGTTGGTGCTTTCCCCAGTGATATATTATGTGTTATGTGTGATTGATTCCTTCTTATTAGTTATATGCGTTCATGCTTGATGTTGCTCATGGTTGATTAGCTTCCGCAAAGTTTATGGTAGATGTGGATCTAGTATTATGCTTTAGTACATTGCATATATAAGTTTGATCTGCAGGTGAAATTTCTACATAATATCAGTGAGCTAGTTCATTTGTAGAGAAAATTATACAAACCCTACACAGATAACTTTTAGTTAGAAGGATTTAGTTTGTTAATACCATGGTACACTTTTGATAAATACTGTAATTTTAGTTGTATAAATACTTTTTTAAAAAAATATATTGGATTTTCTTATTTTCCACTATAGTTCATATAAAATGGTCCTATCAATTTTGTGCTCTTTGTCTTAAATTACGTTTCTCATAAGGTTATATGTATTTATTTGTAGAATGTTCCTTATGTTGGGTTGTGTTATATTCTTTCCACGACTAGCCCACGTAATTAATCAGGGGGTTAGAGGGGGGCCAAAGCCCCCCTTCCTTGCGTCAATTGTGTAGCGGGGGGGGTCACAGGCGATTTGAGGCGTACCCATAACTCCACTTTATGGGGTCCGGGGCAGCGCCCCAGAAAATTTTGGTTTTGGACCCTATGTCAGGATGGGTGGACCCACCTATGGTTTTATGCATGATTTTCGCACATGTTTTTGGACGCGATGGTTTTCGGTCCATGGTATTGGATGCTTCGGCATGTATAAATATG